>SZYD01001254.1:0-139265 GCA_009363875.1 Mikania micrantha | reverse complement strand
AAATACATAAAATTTATAGGATCAATGCATAAATTGGTTTAAAATTATTCAGTTAAAAACTAATGGCAAAAACTATTCAAACATAACTCGAAATAGCATTATTCTTTAACTTAGTCGTGGGTTGGGTCAGTCATTGTAATATTATCGATCCATTTAGCGAAAATAATTCATACAGTTTAGTAGGATTTTATAATGAAAAATTAAATCAATATGATTGTAAATATACGTAGTGAGATTTCAAAAAAAAAAATCTTACAAGAGTAGCCTTTCTTCACACCCATTTAGAGATGGTCATGTAGGAGCGGTAATTCCTAGCATGGCTCAAAACACGATAAGAAAATAATAATGTTTTTTAGGTGACAAGTATGATTAATTTTAAAAGGCAAATTGTTACTTCAATGGAGCCCAATGAGGGCCTTTTGTGCTCAACTCAGAGACCTCCAGGTAAATTGTTGTAATCGGATACTATAACCGTATAATATAATCTGAATATTGAATTCCTTCAGTGTCAAATTTTAGTTGTATCTATGCATGTATAATGATGACAATGACAATGACAATTTCGACCCCCTCTGTACTTATGATAGGTCAACCTGCCACTGGTTACGGGATAAAACAAACCATAGCTTAAAGGGGAAGGTGTTGAATATTTAATGCTACAATCTCTAATATTCTAAAGATTAGATTATTATCCTAATAATTTGTTAATCAAATCAATTCAGGCTTATTTTATAAGAAAATGGATACAAGTGCTTGCGGTCAACTCAGCCTGACCCATTTTGACTCGTTCTAATAAAAGACCAGTTTCAACTTGAAAATATTTTGACCTTTTCTTTTTTTTTGAACGGCATTTGTTGATCTCAACGTGTGAACCACTGATTTCCAGGCCACGTCACCAAGGTCTAGTTACCATTGACCTCCGTTGAGACCCACCACCACCCCAGGAGGAAACCGCACCGGAAAACCCCTGACCTCCCAAGGACCCCCTATTTCGCCTTGGGAGGGATTTGAACCCGAGACCTTCCACTGGAAAGACAAGGGGGTAACCATTAGGCTAGAAGCCCTTGGTTTGTTGACCTTTATCTAACCTGTCCATCTTGCATCTCTCTCCCTCTCCCTCTCACTCTCTCTATCTCTCTCTTTTAAATAATCCCCTTTAATAGTGTTTTTTTCTTCCAGAAAGGCAAGATCAAAGCGGTTCACCTTGTAGACGTTCCTGGCCATTCACGTCTTCGCCCTAAACAAGATGAGTATTTGCCTCGGGCAGCTGGCATTGTATTTGTTGGGATGCTGTTGAATTTTTGCCCAACTGTCGTGCTGCGTCAGAGTAAATTGTTTTATAGTTATTGTTTACTTGCAAAACTGCGTGTACTCAGTTTATTATTTGTAGAATACACTAAGTGGATCTGCTAATGTATTTTTGTTTGCTTATAAAAGGTATCTCTATGACATTTTGACAAAGGCAAGTGTCGTAAAGATAAAAATTCCACTTCTTATTCATTGCAACAAGGTGGATAAGGTTACTGCACATACAAAAGAGTTCATCAGAAAACAACTTGAGAAGGAAATGTATGTCATTACTTTTTCTTAATTATAACTTTCACCCATTTCAAGTCCATTTTTACGTCTTTCTTCACTTATTGAACCATAGTAATTTACTTCTTTGTTGTTAAGTAGCCCATCACTCATGTAATAATTGCCACAAAAAATATTTGCGCGTAAGAATTAACTGGTTTGGACTCACTACCAATAAAAATGCTAAGAAAGGGTCTATGCCACTCATTTTAAGCAAAGTGAGCTCTGTTATGCGTTATGCATAATGATTGTTTGGTAATGCAGCTCAGTAACGTTGACCTACACATTGTATGTCCCTTTTTTTTAATTATGTTTTCAAATATGATTACAAAACTATTGTATTAAAGTAATAATAATTTCTTTTGAGCAAGGCAATTTAGGAGGCTGTAGGTTGTATCAATTTTGGGCAAGTTGCATATTGCTTGACACAGTTTCCCATTTGATTGTAAGCTAAGTTTCAAATTTTACTCATTTGACCAATTGGAAAACACTTATTACTCAATGAGACCCATTCTGTAGGTCAAAAACATGATCAAGTTTTGTTTACAATCATAAAAGTGCGTTTTTGTGGGTTGAATATTTTTTTTATTTTTATAATTTTTTAAATTTAAATTTACAGTGATAAGCTTAGGACATCAAGGAAAGCTGTATCAGATGCAGATATATCAAATGAGTTCACTCTGGGAGTAACCGAGAGGCCTTTTCATTTTCTCAGTGCATTAACAAAGTGACCGTTGCCGAGGCTGCTGGGTTAACCGGTGAGTTACTACCCTTGGAGCAATTCATCAGGGAACGCGTCAAGCCTTGATTTCGATTTCGTTTTTGTTTACGTGTTGAAAGTTGAGAAGTTTGGAGAGAAATTGCAATTTAGTTTTTATTTTTGAGTTTCTTCTTTTTCATGGAAAGAGTTGGTTAGGAAAATATTTTAAAACTTTATTTGGCTTTTTCGGTTTTTAGAAAACACACAAGTACTGTTCCTACAATGATATTTTTATCTAATGTAAAGTTCTGTTTGTTACCTGGATGCTGGATAATGTATGTGAAAACCTACAACTATATGTTAATTTTTTTTTTTTTTGAAAAAACAACTACAACTACACTATATGTTAAAAGCATCACATTGACGATCTGATTATGTTTCTCGTGTTATTTATGATTTTTTTTTATTAAGAAACTAGGTCAATACCCTGTGTATTACACTGGTTAAATAAAAATAATAATAAGTAGTCAATAATAATATGATTAATAGTTTGTATAGTTTAATACATAAGTAATAAAATAATAATATTTTTTATTTAAACTCTAAGTTTATTAAAGTTTGTTTTTTGAATATTTTGTTTTGAAAAATAATTATTGAATATTTTATATTTCATAATAATTTGGATTCTAAAAAATGCACTCTTTTAAAATTAATATATTTTTTAATATTTTAAAAACCTTTTTTTAATTTAAAAATGTATAAAAGTATATTTAATATTTAATAATATTATTATTGAATATGGATGCATTTAATAGGAGAGAGAGGCGGGAAAATTTTTACAATGATGGTCTAGAAAAGTGACATGTGGCATAATTTATTTTGATTTATTAGTATAGATAGATAGATTGTCAACTGAAGTTAATCACTGTAATTTTTTTAATACTACTAGTATATACTTGAGATGATGTCTTAGGTGGTATTTTTTTCCTCAAAAGGTCTACGCAGACTATTTTGTCTGTGTCGTGTAGACCACAGCGCAAACATTGTCATTTACAAACTGTTTGTTTTTTGAAGATATTTCATTAAAAAATGTCTACGCAAGCTCTTCTTAGTGCAGATATGGCCCAACCACTACTAAAATCTTCAACTGTCTGTAGATACCACCCACCACCACCACTGACCACCCACTATCGGCCACCACCATTACCAAAGTCGGACACCACCACCACCGTCAGCCACCACCGCTTGTCACCACCACTGTCGGCCACCAGCACAACCACCACCGTCCGTACTCCACTACCAGCCCAAATAGTCTTCTTGCAGACTACATAGATTTGTTCACCTCTTCTACAAATATCTGCAAATGTGGTCCGTAGACTGCAGACATTTTAACTCATAAAAATGAACACCTTATAAGAGGTGGCCAAAAAAACAGTTCCGGAACCGACAACCCGTACTGGTGGGTACAAACGGTTTCGGATTCTCAGAGAAACCGGAACCGGTTCCACCTTTACCTGGCCAAATCCCGAACCGGAACTGGTTATTGACTTTGTTGACCGGAACCAGAACGTGAGTTGAGCGACTCGACCTTGGCGTAGGTGAGATGACAGGCACGCTTGTTATGTTCAGCTCTCTTCATCAAGTGAGTTGAGCAACTTGGTCTAGATGCAAGTGAGATGAGATGAACGCTTGGCTATGTTCAGTAATCAAAACCAAACTTATACCAAAACCACCTGAACCAGTTCAAACTTGAACTACTGACCATGATTTTCTTAGCCACAAGCCACATTTTAGACTTTATGACAAAGGCAAGTGTCGTGAAGAGAAAAATTCCACTTCTTTTCTTTGCAACAAGGTGGATAAGGTTACTGCACATACAAAAGAGTTCATCAGAAAACAGCTTGAGAAGGAAATGTATGTCATTACTTTTTCTTAATTATAACTTTCACTCATTTCAAGTCCATTTTTATGTCTTTATTCACTTATTGAACCATAGTATTTACTTCTTTGTAGTTAAGTAGCCATCACTCATGTAATAATTGCCACAAAAATATTTGCGCGTAAGAATTACAAAAACTGTTATGGCGTTCTGCATAAGTGATTGTTTGGTAATGCAGCTCAGGTAAGGTTGACCTACACACTGTATGTGTTTTTTTTACTTATGTTTCAAATATGATTACAAAAACTATTGTATTAAAGTAATAATGTAATTGTTTGACTCAGTTTCCCATTTGGTTGTAAGCTAAGTTTCAAATTTACTCATTTGACCAATTGGGAATTACACTTACTACTCAATGATACTCATTCTTGGGTCAAAAACATTATCAAGTTTCTTTACAATCATAAAAGTGCGTGTTTGTGGGTTGAATTTTTTTTTAAATTTAATTTACAGTGATAAGCTTAGGACATCAAGGAAAACCGTATCAGATGCAGATATATCAAATGAGTTCACTCTGGGAGTAACCGGAGAGGCCTTTTCATTTTCTCAGTGCATTAACAAAGTGACCGTTGCCGAGGCTGCTGGGTTAACCGGTGAGATACTACCCTTGGAGCAATTCATCAGGGAACGCGTCAAGCCTTGATTTCGATTTCGTTTTTGTTTACTGTAACATCCGTGAAAAATCCAGGTAAAATCCATATTAAGATCTTATTTGTTTAGTCATTTACAAACAAGAACCAAGTTAATACGTATGTTGAGTCGATGGTATTTAAACAAACTAAGAAACCATGATCAGTCATGGGTTTCAGATATCGTAATGCGTATAAAAATAATCAAGGAATAACGATAATCATAGTACGAGAAAAACCCAATAGTTGCGAAATATTGAAAATATTTATAATAAAGTAAATATTTAAAACAGATGTTTAATGATTGTAAGATTTTGGACATAATTAAATAGTTTAAGAAATTTTATAAATTTTAGAAAAAAAATATTTTAATATTAAAATAATCGGACCGAACCATGGGCTAACCCAGACCGAACCACGGCTTGAACCACCCTCGGCAACCGGCTAAGTCATGGCCGAGCCATGACCAAGACCAATTCTCGGCAATTGGCTAGCCGCGGGCTAGCCATGCTCGGCAACCTTGCCCGAGAAGGAGCAGGTCGCGACCAGACCCCAGCCCCACATGCTCGGCAATCTTCTCGGGAACGCCCAGATCGCGACCAAGCCGGCGCGCCCCATCATCTCGGCACATGCTCGGGAATTGGCAGATCGCGACCAGGCGTCGGCGCCCACACCCTCGGCGATCTTCTCGGCAACATGCCCGGGAATCAGCAAGTCATGACCAGCATGCTCCCGGCCACCACCCAGCGCATTCTCGGCATTACTCCCGGCCACCTTCAGCTCGCGACCAGGCTACTCCCGGGTACTGTTCTCGGCAACGACAGCATCAAGCCGGCAACCGCCGATGGCTTCCGACCAGCCCCTAATAAGTTTTAAAATTTCAATTTAGCCCCTAAACTTTATAAATTTTATTTTATGCCCCAATCTTTATTTTATAGTTATTTTCACACATTTTTATTAATAAAAATTTAAAGAACTCTTTCCCTAATTAAAATTTAATTAAAAATCTTAATTAAACATAATCATTTTACTTTTTCACCTACTAATCTACACCCCCACATCCTTGTCCCCTTTCCAACATTTTTGTCTCCCCTCTCCCCTCTCCTCTCCCTTGGCCGGCCACCCTTACCACCAAGACCTCCCCTCTCCAATTTCCACTATAAATACAACACCCCATCCTTCCTAAATTCTTTGCACCAAATCCATTCTTCCTTGGGTTTATAATTCTATCTTCCTAAACCACCCCTCTTGGAATCTTTCTAAGACTTTCAAGGTAAAATCACTTAAACTAAATGCTCGTTACATTACTTATGTTCTTCATCTTCTTCTTCTAATCCTCTAAATTCTAAGTTGTTACCATGCTTGATAACACAAAGGTTTGTGTGTTGTGAAGTTTCCTAATAACTTGTCTTATGACAAGTAACCTATGATCAACCCATACACAAACATACTTTCAAGTCATGGATTCTTGCAATATTGATAACAAAAAGGTTTGTATGTTTGTTCTTTACCAAACATCCAAGCATACCCTCAATATTTGCCTTATTATTTTGAATGTTGATAACACAAAGGTTTTGTATAATTATGGGTCTTTAATCAAAGATCAACAACTATACAAAACATACTTTCAACATTTGCCTACTTATACATATATTTGTAGAAACTATAAATAATCAAAACCATGCACTTGTTTATATTCAATTATAATAATTGAATGATATTAATATATCTTGAAATTTACTTTAAAACCCTCATTCACTAATATTACTTCAAAGTAATACCCTAAAATATCTAATACTATTAAAAACTTGATTATACGCATTACAAACTTCAAACCATCCGTGGTGTTATTACTATTAAACCATCCGTGGTTTCATTCGTAACTTGGTACGACTCGAAATAAAGAGTCGATTAAAATGCTAAGTTAAAAAGCGAATTGTGTTATGACTTAGTATCATTATTAAGTTGGAAGATGACAAGTTCGAGTAACGTATTATCATTTCTTATATGACTTAATGAAAGTCATTACTATGCAAAAACCCCAATATATTAAAAATCGGGTTAACGCATCTCTTATAAAAATACTAAATATTAAATCCATCGTAAAACTCAACAAATGTATACTTTCCTTATAGGGGTTTGAAGTTCGTGACGACAATCAAGATCTTATTCTTGTTATTATCCATCTACCATCATCCTATTACAAGTGAGTTTCATAGCCCCTCTTTCACTTAATACTTTGGGGTGGAATACATGCTAGATACTTACATCCATATGTGTTTAATTAAAATAGGCATTTTAGGGATTACTTGAGTATACGTGTTACTATCGTTTAAACTTCTTTAATATTCATGATGTACATTAATAATATTTTGAGTGAAGTATACGTTTGACATCGTTTAAACTCATAATCATAAAATGCATGCTTTATTGTTAAACATTATGGGATGTATGTTACTATAAACTCCTTTTTTTTTTTGTAATCATGCTTTATCGAGTCATAAACCTATGGACTCACCAACTATTTTTAGTTGATACTTGAGCATGTATTTCAGGAAATTAGCTACATGAATTATATTACAACAAGAAGATTTTGAAGATATTGTTTAATTTAAATTAGACTATATGGAGAAATCTTATATTGTTGTATCATTTTGAATCATATCATTACGTAAAACTATTATCGATATGTTATTTGAATCTTTGTAAATCTCTTATGTATGTTATTTGGATTATGAATGCAATTTAGTAAGTTTCTTTATAAACAATGTATTTGTAATCCGATTTCGTCTCGCCCTCGTGATTCCGCTTTAGCGGGGGTGTGACATTTACATGTTGAAAGTTGAGAAGTTTGGAGAGAAATTGCAATTTAGTTTTTATTTTTGAGTTTTTTCTTTTTCATGGAAAGAGTTATTTAGGAAAATATTTTAAAACTTTATTTGGGTTTTTTCGGTTTTTAGAAAACACGCAAGTACTGTTCCTACAATGATATTTTTATCTAATGTAAGGTTATGTTTGTTACCTGGATACTGGATAATGTATGTGCAAACCTACAACTATATGTTAAAAGTATCACATTGATGCTCTGATTGTATTTCTTATGTTATTTATATGAGTTTTTTTTATTAAGAAAAGTGTCAATTGAAAATCACTGTAGTTTTTTTTTTAATATTACAAGTATACTTGAGATGATGTCTCGTGTAGTGTTTGTTTTTCTCAAAAGGTCTGCGTAGTCTCTTCTGTCTGCGCCGCGCATATCATGGTGCAGACATTGTTATATGCAGACTGTTTGTTTTTTCGAAAATGTTTCATTAAAAAATGTCTACGTGAGCTCATCTTGGTGCAGATCTGGCCAACCACTACTAAAATCTTCAAAAGTGTGTAGAGACCACCCGCTCTCCACCACCACCACCACAACCACCACCGTTTGTACTCCACCATCCGCACAAACAGTCTTCTTCTACATGTCTATAGATGTAATCCGCAGACTGTAGATACTTCGCCTCTTAAAATACAAACACCACGTTATTAGAGGTGGCCAAAAAAACCAGTTTTGGTCATACCCGAACCTATGGGTACAAGCGGTTTCGGAGTCTTGGAGAAACCATAACCGGAGCCAGAAAAACCGGAACCGGTTCCAACTTTACCCGGTCAAAACCGGACGGAACCGATCAAAAACCGTTACCGGTTATTGAATTTGTTTACCGGAAACGGTTCCGGTTTAAAAAAAAACCGGTTTCACCGCCTCTACACCTTATATGGCTTGTAAGCATGGTTGGAGAAATCATTAGTCACTAGTCGATCGACGAAGTAGGGACTAGGGATTAATCGAATTGGAATTTTTATATAGAATTTTCCAAAATTATACATATATACAAAACTTTATACATAATTTTTCAAATAAATCAAAGATTTTATCTAACTAATTCACATTGGGCCTATTAATATTAGTTTTTCTTTTTTAAAAAATCATGGCCCATCTCATCTAAATAGACCAACATAAAGCCCATTCATGAGCGCTATTGACTTGCGTCTGCCGTTTGGTTCGTCAATCCCTCCTGTGTGCAGCTCGTCAATTTCAGTCTTCAAATGCGTTCGGAATTAGGGTTAATGTGAAGATACATCTGGAATTCGTCAGAATCATCGATCGTTCACATCTTCGTTAGCGTCATTCTAGCCAATCCAACTCGGAATCGACATTCACACCGTAAATCAAAAGTTTGTTTTCATATTCCGTTCTCGGAATCGTCAGACATCGGCCGATTTTTGCCTGATTTGTGGCAGATTAAGACCGATTACGTTTGGCTTTGACCGCCGTTGACCGACTAGCGATTAATTGGCCGATTCAACCAAAATTTGTCAGTAGACCTCCGATTAGCGAGTAATCGGTATTAATTGCCGATTAATCCCGATTTTTACAACCATGCTTTTAAGTCAAAATTGGTCAAATTCATGATATGTATGACTGTTTGAGGTTTCTCTATAAAAATAACCAAGGAGGTGAATACATTATAAAAAGTTTAGATTAACATGTAAAACAGATAAAAAGAAAAGGTTACAAGTAAACCTTTTCTAAACCAAGACTGTGTGAATGTTAAGTCTTCTTCTTCTTTTTTTATCTTTTTTTTTTATTGAAGAACATTTTCATCATTTGATAGGTCAAGAGTCTCCTCAAATTTGATTTTAAAAAAAACCTAAAACGTAACTAAAAGAGCGTTAACTTGAATCCAAAAGGAACAAAACACTTTTAACATGCCATTTATACCATAATGTGAATCCACTTCAATACGCCACATTTGCGGTGCACACATATGTATATATGTGAGGCCCAAAAGAGGCAAAAGTAAAATTGCACTAATTTTAACGTTATTTTACTTATTTTGTGAAAATAACGTTAAAAGTGTTGGGATAATTAACTTCAAACGATAACTTTGAGCCGGGGACTAATCAACTTCAAACGATAACTTTGAGCCGGGGACTCATTCGGAGCAGCCTCTCTATCCTAACTGGGATGGGGTAAAGTTTTGTGTCCATCATTCCCCCGACCCTACTGAAAAGTGAGAATATACTAAGTAAGTTTGTTTGATTGTTTGTTTGAATCCACTTCAAAATTTTGGTAACAACCTTATAATTCAACCAGGATTCATCTCATTTCTAACCACTTTACTTTTCATACAAACTAAAACTAAGTCTAAAACATATGTAATCCATATACCACACCTAATCTATGCACATTATCAAAACTTTACAAGAAGATATACAGGAACAAAATAGTATCCTGATCGCGGACAAGTTAGGCTTGGCTGGAAAACTGGTTGATCGTGTCATCTGATGTTCTAACCCTTCGAGCTACCATCTCCTGCATGTTCATAGGATAACACATTTTGGTATGCAATCCAGACCACACATTCTCCGCTAAAATCTCATTCACAGCAGATGTGGGATGAAATTGATCCCACCATAGATGATTTGCTGACTGAAGGATATGTGCTGACCCTGCATTATTAAAAAAAACATATAATAACTTAACAAAACTAGCATTACAACCCATATGAAAGGGTAGTTTGAACAAAATCTTGGTTTTTGAATGTACCAATTCCGACCCACTAGAGAAAATAATCCCAGCACCAGCAGAGGCATAATTCAATCCGCGCATCATATCTTTTACAGACCAGCTTTGACCTAGGTAGCTTGGGACGAACGGAAGGCCAAGACGCAATGCTGATTAAAAAAAAATGGTTAAACTTTGTTTCAAAATGCATAACTGAAAGGGGTATGGTTAAGCATTTCATCAAACACCTCAATTGCAGGACTGCAACTACTCAAGTTAACTTGATCAACAATTAAAACTAATAAAAGAACGCCAACAATGATTATTATTATTTCTTAAGACATTTCATCAAACACGTCATCTGCAACGACTATGATTCTTGCATAATTCTTAAAATCAAAACAAGAACTAAACCCCCCCCCCCCCCCAACGAAAAAGATATTGTCTATCATGGTCTCTATTAGGAGACTTGACTTGAGTTGCTTTGCTAAGATATTTAGTATTTTAGTGAAATTGATTAACTTCTTATCCTCTTTCCTCTACATTTTTTATTTTTATTACATCTCATTTTTGTTATTGATGGCGTTCTTAAAAACATTTTGAATTTTCGAGAAGCAATTTAAACATAACTTGATGTTATAAGTAGGGGTGTTCATTTTCGGATATCCGAAAATTTCGAATAGTGATCGAAATTTCGGATTCGGATATCCGAAATCAGAAAGAAAAAAAAAATTTTAAAATATATATTTCGGATATCCAAATATCCGAAAATTATCCGGATATCCGAAAAATATCCGAAATATCCGAAAAATATTCGGATATCCGAAAAAAATATCCGAATATCCGAAAAAATATCCGAAATAAAAACTATTTCGGATATCGGATATCCGAACTATCCGAAAATTTTCAAAATAGGTATCCGAATCCGAAATTTCGGATATCCGAACTTCCGGATATCCGATTTTTTCGGATATTTCGGATTCGGATTTTCGGATATTTCGGATTCGGATACGGATTTTTTTGAACACCCTTAGTTATAAGTTAGTTTTTGCACTACTTATTGTTTGTATGTTAAAAGTGAAACAGATGAAAATTCCCATCACCAAATATATTTGTTTGACACATTGTAGTGCTCTCAAAACCCAAGGCACTGCAACTAAATCATGCAACTAAGATATAATATATTTGTTTGACACATTCAGGTTTTCCAACCAATTTCCGACGATTATTTTGTTAGAAACATTATTTTTTTTGGTAGTGATATTTTCTAATTTAAAAAAAAACAAAACTATTGTTATTCGTACACTGGTGTACTACATATTTTCTAATTTAAAAAAATACAAAACTATTGTTATTCGTACAAAACTAATAAGTTGCATACAAATATAAACTATTTGGTTATAAAACTAATATAATATTGAGTCGAGGCTTAATAACATGAGTAACATTTAATAAAGATTTAAATTAATTTTTTTATTCTATATAATTGATTTAGCAATTGTATGATATGATATATGATAATTATTACATATTATATAAAATATGAATTAGAAACTTTTTAGCAACACTTATCATTTGTGTGTGTTATTATTTAATTGATTATTTAAAATTAATTATTGTTCTTTTTATTATTTTGAATGTTTTTATTACACATATGTTTTTTTTTTTTAATTTATTTGGTGAGTTAACATTTAAAATTCAAAACCAAAAGTTCTATAACAAAGAATATTAATAAGAATAGAATCTTGTTACAGAAGAATTTAATGATGAATTTGGGTTAGGTTAAAGTAAATAACTTTCTTATCTTAAAAAGTCCAAAAAAGATTTACAGTTATTAGATTATTAATCAATGACTATGATTAAATTAATTAAGTTATTGAATGATATTTTGCAAATAACCATTTTTGTTGACTTTTTATCAAGTTCAACCATCTTCTTTAAACGTTCATAACTTTTATACAGGTCATTGTGACATTTGTGTTTCCTGCTCAATGTTGTTTTTCCTAAATAATTTTAAACACAGTGATGTTACAGAATACGTAACATCAAGCAATGATGACACAATGACGAGTATGAATACCATAATGATCTTTAAAAAAGATACAACTACCTGTAAAAAAGACACAATGACGAGTATCAACAATTTTGCACATATTATTTTGTCTGAATAATTTTGCACATATTATTGTGTCTTTTGTAGTTTTGTACACTTTATTGTGTCTTTTGTAGTTTTGTACAGTTCATTGTGTCTTTTGTGTTTCCTAGCTAAATGTTGTGTTTTCCCGAACAATTTAAAAAGAATGGTGAACGCCACTATAAGGCGCTCCTCACTGACCGGCCCCACGACCAACATTAGGGAGGTAAATTGCGTGACCCAGTGAAAGTTGGGTGGCGTCGGGCTCTAAATCCTAGACCTCTATTATATATTCCCGAACAATTTAAGATACAATCATGTTGCATAATAAATGATGTCAACTAATGTTGTCACAATGATGAGTATGAATAAAACAATGTATTTTAAAAAGACATAGTTACATGTAAAGAGAACATAATTACCTTTAAGAAAAACACAAAAAAAATATTTTACGTAAACGTTTTAGAAAGACACAATCATGATATTTAGACACAATGAACTGAAAAAATTCATTTTTTTATATCAAAACTATACTCATTTAAAAATATAAAAATACTCGTTTTTATGATATATTTTTTATACAAAATAATATCGTATTTAAAAGTTATTTATGTTTAAAAAAATATGAGAGAAAGTGGTCATTACTAAATTAACTTTCAACAACTTTTCCTTATAAAATTTTGAATTTCCCTCTTAAATTTGATTACATGATTTAATAGTTAATAATTAATTTTTTTAAGATAAAAAGAATATTTAGGTAAACCTAACCTATTATATTATATTACTTGGTTATCAACTTTTATGTGCTAAATAAAAAAATATGATATAATCATATCAGTAGTCAAAATTTAAAAATTAAAAGATATCTTCTTTATACAAAATCTTATTAAATTTATATATAAGTTAATAATTGAAACAATAACGTCATTTTTTATAATTTTGACTTTTAAACATGTTTTAAAAAATATTATTTTAAAAAAATAACGTTTTTTACAAAAATCTATGTAGTAAATGAATGAAATAAAAGTTAACAAGTAATATTATTTTTGAACGAAAAGATAAAGGTTGAGCGGCATGGCTAATAAATTTACAAAGCATAGAAACATGTTTTTTTAAACATAAATTAAAATTATATATAAATAAAAAAATTAAGTTTAAGTAATAAAACAATAATATCATTATCTGTGAGTTTTTTTTTTTTTTTTTTTTTTTTTTTTTTTTTTTTTTTTTTTTTTTAAAATACGTTTGTTGGCATGGTTATGCAGAGGGTAAAAAATTGGCTCATATATCGCTTAGGCCGTTTAATGATTAGCATGTAATTGCAGGGGGTAAAAAAATATGTCAGAAAATCGTATCTCATATTTTAGGATCAAGTTTTTTTTTTCTTTTTTTTTTAGGATCAAGTGAAAGTGTGATATGAGACAATATATGCACATCGCCATGATAGGGACGAGTTGTTTTGATACACGAGTCTCCTGCATTTAATATGCCAGCCCCATTAATTTGATATATATATATATTTTTTTTTATAGACAACCTTTCTAATACATTAGCCCGTATTCTATTAACATTTCGTGTCTTAGCGGGTCGTGTCTGACCCGTTATGACACTCCTAGTTTATGATTCATCCTCTAACCGAGTTGCCACGAACGTTGCACTCATCACCACGAACTGCTGGTCGTGTCTAACCCGTTATGACAACCCTAGTTTATGATTCATCCACTAACCGAGCTGCCACGAACGCCGCACTCATCACCAAAAACTGTTGCATCCACTATCGGGTCGTGTATGATCCGTTATGACAGTCCTAGTCTATGACAGCCCTAGTTTATGATTCAAAAGCGAATAACTTAAATTAGTTTTGAACGTTGCATGCACATTTGAGATTGTTTCATGCTTTTTGGTATTAAAACGTGGTGATGGTTGCTTTGATGATTAGATATTTTTTAGAATAGTAGGTTGAAGTGAAAACTTTATATTACAAAATATACAACCATGAATTACAACTTTACGTACAGAAAAATTTATAACATCGTCACTTGTGTCATGTAATTTCGTTCGTTTAGTCAACTTTGCTCTAATCTTGAAGCGTATAGCAACAAATACAAAATTTAAAACTCGAATTATAGTTTCATGAACAAATCAAGATTATCTAGGAACAAAATAAACATGCTAGGGCATTCATTTGTTATGATTGTTAAGTTAGTTATACTTGCATTTTCCATTTTAATTTTTATCGTTTCTTAATTGCATGATTTAGTTGTAAAGAGACTCATAAAGGGTCTCAACTGCTATACACGACACTCATCATTGGTTTGAATCAGGCAGTATATTGATATCTAATCGAATTTTAAATAAGAATTTTTAGTGAGGTGGCTGCTATTTTTCTTACGAATGTCAACTTGTAATATAAACAAAAAAAAATATTAATAACTAACATCGAAAGCCATCTTAAATAATAATATAAACCAATAATTACATCTTTAAATAAGGGTATTTACGGTTTTACCAGTTTAAACATGAAAATAAACATAGCTTAACGTGTCGATTGTTTTAAACACGAAAATGGTAAAGTCGTGTCTTGACGTGTCGTGTTAACGTGTTTCTGTTTAAAATTGCCAGCCAAATTTCAAATCGCAAGTTTGATATGGTGGATTGTAATTCTACGGTTTGAAATTGTCTACAAATGGGTTCAACTGAAACAATTCGATCTTTTTCTAATGCAAACCGGTTCTAGCCCAATTTGATTAGAAAAAAGGGTTTGGCTTTTGTTTGATTTGGGATAACCCTTATTTGTGTATCTATTTTTCTTTGCAACAAAAGTTAAAGAATATTGGGATTTAATAGTATAAAATGTTCTACAAAAAAATAAATGTCAAAAATAGTAAATGTGCATATTCTATAATCTCGTTTTATAATAATAACTTTGGCCGTTCAAAATAAAAAAACATTCCTAGACTAATTTAGATTCTATAGAAATTTTATAAAATCATATAATGATCAAAGAGATAAAAAAACAACCTGCCTCATTTTACCCTCTATATAAAGCAACTTCATCATCCTTGCTCCCTTATCTTCTTCCCGTTGATTTCAATTTCTAAGGTAATATATGTTTTTGGATTTTGATTTCTAAGTTTGCGAAAAGTGTCCAACAAGGTAACTGTGTGTATAAACCAAATATGTTTTCGGGTTTTGATCCACGAGTCCACTTGTTTCGATTTCTAAGGTAAAACATGTTTTAGGGTCTTTGATTTCTGAAATTTCGTATTTAAAAGTTGGATTTCAAAGGGAAATGTGTATCTAATCCACATATGTTTCAGTGTTTGTTTTCTGAATACACTAATTTCGGTTTTGAAGCTAACATATGTTTTGGGTTTTGATTTCTGAATGTGTGTGTCGAATTTGGATTCCAAAGGTAACTTTGTTGATATGTTTTAGGGTTTCAATCATTGAATCTATGCATTTCGAATTTCTGCTGCTAGAACTTTCCAAAACAAATTTGTAATCAGTTCTACTGTCTATTTAGCAAACAAGTCGTGATTTATTTCAAAAAAAAGAAGGCGATTGTTTTAACCTTTAGGGCTTTGTTTCCTGAATCCACGTATTTCGATTTCGAATCACACTTTGTTTTAGGGTTTTGTTTTAGGATTTTCTATTTAATGCTTAATATCATGTTATGATTTCTTATATTTTATGTGTTATAATGATTTTTTGTTGAATTGTTCTTAAATGTAGGATAATGGCATCATCATCATCATCATCTGACAACAACGAAGAGCTTATTGAAGTGGTGGTTTATGCAGGAGGTAAATGGGTTGAAGACC
Organism: Mikania micrantha; assembly: GCA_009363875.1. Lineage (NCBI taxonomy): Eukaryota > Viridiplantae > Streptophyta > Magnoliopsida > Asterales > Asteraceae > Mikania > Mikania micrantha. The sequence continues at coordinate 122,913 of SZYD01001254.1, read as the reverse complement.
CAGTCCCGGTCCAGGACGTGACCGACGCGGTGTACAAACCGTACAAAGGAGCCACTATAGAGAAGCATCGTTTCAAGATGCCTTTGAATTTTAGCTCTACCACTTTGTATTACCATAGGCCTCATCGGAACTGTTACTAGTAATACGACATGAGAGAAAAAAAATTCCTCAATCTACTAGTCAACAGGAAACGATGGATTAATTACTTATCACTACAGATTAATATCACCATGTGTCGCTTACCAGACCCTGACTGTTCGTCGCCCTGTCACCGGTCATACGTTATCGGCCAAATGAGATTACGATCAACATACTAGCCCTACAAGCTAGAGGTTTGTCAAACCTATGGTACCACTATGCTATCGTCGGTTTAGTCACGTCAAACTAACAGGTCAGCGATTTGTGAAAGGGACTTACAATGATCAACTTGAATACATGGCACATGATTGAAATGATATAATACAGACAGTTCAATAGTAATCAATTGTATTGTGTTCACCAATGTTGTTTGTTCTCAATGTTGTGTGTTCTCGTTGTTGTTAACAAAGTTAAATAAGGACTTGTCTTATTATACAATGTTAGTTGTTATATGAATGATGTTGTTATCATGAAAGTACATTATCATGATTATCATTCTTGTTGTTCCATATGGTCACCCTGTTGCCACTACAGTGTTGTAAGAGCTAGTCTTACTACACTTAGTCGACTCAGGTGGTGGATGATATTTGTTTCGTGTTATCTTGTAGTCTGCACCGAGTTGTAAGCTGAGTGTTATAAGGACTTGTCCTATTACACTTAGCTAACTCCGGTGGTGAATGATATTATGAAGATATATTATCTTCATATCATTCATGTGTGTTGTTGTTATTGTCATCATGTTCACCTGTGATAATCTCAATGTCTGTTCTTGTAAGAATAATTAAGCGTTATAAGATAGAATCTTAGAACTATGTTATTCTATTGTGTTGATGATTCATGAATTTACATTATCATGTTCATCTTAGTTATCCTTGTTATGTTATGATCATACCAGCATGCATACAATGACAAAAGATAATAAGTCAAGCAATATTATCTAAGTCAAAGTATAAGCAGTATGTTGTTCTAAAACTTTTAAACAAATAAAAGATTGAGCATGTTTCTCAGCCCGAGAGTTTAAAATCAGTTAATGATTAGAAAAGGGGCATATGAACTCACCTTGTAACTGTTGTGGTTGACTTAGCCTAAACCAAATGCACGCGCTCTTTGTTGTACTTTGTTGTTGTTTTCACGATCATGTATTGATTTCACGTCGTTGTAACTTGTAAGTATGAGTTGTATGTACTTGAGTGTGTGTAGGTGTTAGTCTAAGTCGGCTAACACTTATCGGTCTTGGTCATCATTCGGCCCCGGTTCTATTGTTATTGGTCATTACTACCATATGTCTTTAGGTTGTGTGTTTAGTTTTAACTCATTCCTGAAATCTCAAAACCTTATCGTGATGTGTTTGTTACTTGTATTGATGGAATCTTTACAAACCAACCCAAGTGTTCAACTTAGATTTATAGTTTAAGACTCCAAATGTTGACCTTGTTAGATTGAAAGTAGTTTATTACATAGTTAGTAACTAACCATGTAACTATGCTTGTAAAACTTAATGTTTTAAGTTTTGTGAATGCATTAACCCAAACTCTTACCACCTTTGTAGTAATATCAAGATTTTCTCATGCACCTTATCCCTTGAAATCCTAGTTCCATGTGTTTATTGAAATTTACTCATTTAAGTCATGTGGGCGGAATGAAATGTATATGGGCCGATTGGGCCATGGTGGGCAGAGGTACTGATATTGGGCCGAATCCCATCACATGGACCGAGTTAATTTATATTGGGCCTAACAGATGGGCTGAATCAGTCTTTGGGCCGCGACAACAGGCCTTGGGCCGAATGAGAGCTGATGGTCGAATGGCTGGCGAATGATGGTGGTCGAATGAAGGTGTAGCTCGGCGAAAGGGTGCATGGCCGAATGGGACTTGGAACCTGGGCGAATGAGGTGCTACCCAGCCGACCGAATGGGCTCAAGGAGAATGGGGGTGTTGGTTCGGTCGGAGCTGGTCATTTTTTCGGCAGTGAGGTGGCCATTCGGCCGGTCCCTCATGGTGGCCATTCGCACGAAGTAGAAGCAGCCATGGCCTCGTGGTTTTTGGTTCTTGGCCAAAAATTAAGAGGTTTGGTAGTAGGTGTATGTACTAACAACTTAGTTCCCATGAGATGAGGCCGACAACAAGAGTTTTTACCCGGTTAGGGTTAGGTTCGAACAAAGGGTGCAAAAACCCTAGTTTTCGGGATGTTCAAGCTCCATTACCTCGAGTTTCAGTGGGTTTCACTCCAGATCCTTTGTACTTTCGTGTAGAGGAGGTTAAGAGCTTCGTTTAGGCTCAAGAATCACTAGATTTCGTTAAGAAATGAGCAAGTTATGGTGATTTGAAGTTTGAAATCTAGTGAGAGAGAGGGTAGCCAGGATTTGGGTTTTAGAAAGAGAGTGGGAAAAGAGAAATGAGGAAGATGAACTCATTCAAAGTATTTATACTCCGAGCGTGTTCGGGTTCGTTTCGTTTGCTCGGTTCGCGTCTTCGTTGCGTTTCCGGAACGTTACGTGCGTATTTTACGTATTTAAATAAAATGGATCTATTTTTAATATTTAAAAGATGGTTATTTCTAGTAAATCTTCTAGATTTATTTTTCTTAAATTATTTCATCGGAACGATTATTTTAAATGTTTCGTCAGATCGCGTTACCTTCGCGCATATTCGTTCGAATCGTCACCCGAACTAACACGAAGATGGTTTTGCTTTTTGACTCTTCTTTTCTACTTTTAAGTCATTATTTCAGAACTTCAAACTCACATATATGTTTGTGTGAATCGTCACTCACGCAAACACACTGTCAGTTCGTTATTCTGAAATAACACTGCATTTGTGTTCAGAATTGTGTTTCCTCACTGACGGACTCAACTAAACTTCTTGTTTTCACATTGTTTTCATAATGAATTATCGGCCATCTGATTCCTGTCATCTCTGGATATCAGATCGCAACCGATATGTTCTTGTTGTTTGTTTGTACACTGTTGTTTCTCTTGATTCGTTGTTTTAACTGTACTTAGGTTTTCACCTATATACTAACAACTATTGTTTATCATGAGTTGTTGTACTTACTGTATTTAAGTTTTCACTTAAATACGTACAACTGTTTCTTGTTTTCCGAGCTATATTATCACACACACTGTTCATGCATTGTATTTACACATAGTAAATAGTGAAAGTGCACATACCGTAAGGACTTGCCGGACGATCAGGTACTGGTTGTCACAGTCTCCCCTTGTTAAAGAAATTTCATCCCTAAATTTAAGCATCATTGTCGGGCACTAATTCTTCAAACAGGTGGGGATACTTTGTCTTCATGTTGTCCTCACGTTCCCAGGTAAATTCTGGTCCACGCTTGGAGTTCCATCGAACCTTTACAATAGGGATACGGCTTCGTTTCAGTCTCTTGACTTCACGTTCCATGATCTCTATAGGTTCTTCAATGAAATGTAATTGTTCATCCACTTGTATCTCTTCCAACGGTATGATTAACGATTCATCAGCGAGACATCGCTTGAGATTTGATACATGAAATACATCGTGTACTTCGCTGAGTTCATCAGGGAGTCTGAGTCTGTATCCACAGGACCTATGCGTTGAGTTATCTCAAACGGTCCGACATACCTTGGTGCTAATTTGCCTTTAGCCCCAAAACGAACCACGCCTTTCCATGGGGACACTTTCAACATGACCCGATCACCCACTTGGAATTCCAAAGGCTTTCGTCGTTTGTCTGCGTAACTCTTTTGGAGGCTATGTGTTGCTCATAATCTCTGTTGTATCTGGGCTATCTTATCAGTAGTTTCCTGAATAAGTTCGGGCCCAGTGATTCTGTTGTCTCCCACTTCGGTCCAACAAATTGGAGACCGACATTTTCTACCATATAGTGCTTCAAATGGAGCACATCCGTTGCTGTTGTGGTAGCTATTATTGTAGGAGAACTCAATGAGTGGTAAATGTTTATCCCAACTTCCGCCGAAGTCTAGGATGCATGTCCTCAACATATCCTCTAGGGTTTGAATTGTTCGCTCACTTTGTCCATCCGTTTGTGGATGATAAGCGGTGCTCAAGTTGACACTTGTCCCTAGAGATTGTTGCAATGATTGCCAGAACCGCAAAGTAAATCGACTGTCCCTATTTGAAATAATAGACAATGGCACCCCGTGCCTCACTACTATTTTGTCAACATAAAGTCTTGCTAGTTTTTCCATCTTGTAGTTTTCTCTGATCGGCAAGAAGTGTGCGGACTTGGTCAATCTATCAATGATGACCCAAATCGAATCGTGTCCGCTGGAAGTACGGGGTAGCTTGGTAATGAAATCCATGGCTATTTGTTCCCACTTCCATTGTGGTATCTCTGGTTTTTCCAGCAAACCTGACGGTTTCTGGTGTTCAGCTTTGACCTTGGCACATGTTAAGCATTTGCCAACGTAAGTTGCAATATCTTTCTTCATACCCGGCCACCAATAAAATAACCTAAGATCTTGGTACATCTTATCATCACCAGGATGAACAAAGTAACGTGTCTTATGTGCCTCGTCAAGTATGAGTGTTCGAAGTTCATCTACTGCCGGAATCCAAGCGTGATCCTGATAGTAGATAACTCCATCTTGTTTTGTCTCGAAATGTTTCTCGGCTCCACAGTCGAGCTCGTGTTTCAAATTGTCTCTTGCCATTGCTTCTTGTTGAGATTGTATGATTTGAACTCTCAGACTTTTTTGCACGGTCATTCCCATTGCTCGAACACGCAAGGGTTTGACTCTTTCCTTCCGACTCAAAGCGTCTGCGACAACATTCGTTTTGCCCGGATGGTATTTGATCACACAATCGTAATCATTCAGGAGCTCAACCCAACGTCTCTGTCTCATGTTAAGCTCCTTCTGATCAAATATGTACTGTAAACTCTTGTGAGCTGTGAAGATAGTGCATTTAGTACCATACAGGTAGTGTCTCCAAATATTTAAAGCAAAGACAACATCTCCCAATTCTAAGTCATGTGTTGTGTAATTCTTCTCATGTATCTTCAGCTGTCTCGATGCGTAGGCAATGACTTTGTCTCGTTGAATTAAAAGACACCCGAGTCCCTGATGGGAAGCATCACAATATACTACAAAGTCATCATTGCCTTCTGGGAGTGTTAAGATTGGAGCATTGCACAATCTTTGTTTCAATGATTGAAATGCGTCTTCCTGTTTTTGTGTCCATATGAATGGTTCACTCTTCTGTGTCAGCTTTGTGAGGGGCAAGGCTATCTTAGAGAAATTCGAAATGAATCTCCTGTAATAACCTGCCAATCCCAAGAATGATCTGATCTCTGTTGGTGTTGTGGGCACATCCCAGTTCTTGATTGCTTCAATCTTGGCAGGATCCACGTGAATACCAGTACTGTTAATCACGTGACCCAAAAACTGAACTTCTCTCAGCCAGAATTCACACTTGGAGAACTTGGCATAGAGTCGTTCGTCTTTCAGGAGTTCCAAGACTGTCCTGAGATGTTGTTCATGTTCCTTCTCGCTTTTTGAGTAAATCAGTATATTATCAATGAAGACGATAACGAACTGATCTAGGTACGACTTGCACACCCGATTCATTAAATCCATGAACACTGCCGATGCGTTCGTCAATCCGAATGGCATCACCATGAATTCGTAGTGACCATATCGGGTATGAAATGCCGTCTTGCGTATGTCGTCTTCTTGAATCTGGAGCTGGTGATAACCTGAACACAGGTCTATCTTTGAGAAGTATTGAGCTCCTTGCAACTGATCAAACAAGTCATTAATCCTCGGTAACGGGTACCGATTCTTGATGGTGAGTTTGTTGAGCTCTCTGTAATCGATGCACATTCTGAAGGATCCATCTTTTCTTCTTAACAAAGAGAACCGAAGCTCCCCACGGTGAGAAACTCGGTCGAATGAATCCTTTGTCGAGTAGCTCTTGTAATTGATTGGACAGCTCCTGCATTTCTGATGGTGCAAGTCTATAAGGGGACTTTGCTACAGGAGTCGCTCCCGGAATTAAATCAATTCGAAACTGCACCGATCTCTCGGGTGGCAGTCCCGGTAAGTCATCCGGAAACACGTCCGCATAGTCTTTCACAACTGGTACGTCTTGAATCTTGATTTCTTTCTTGTCTTTCTCTATCACGTGAGCTAGAATTGCGATACACTGTTTTCTGAGGTACTTGCGAGCCTTCATACACGATATTATCTTGACATTGCTGTTTGCTTGATCTCCATGAATTTCCAAGATCTGATTGTTCTCCACTGGAATACGTAATAACTTTTCGGAACAAATGAACTCAACTCTGTTAAGAGATAGCCAATCCATTCCGACGATGATATCGAAACTGCCGAGTTCCATCGGTATCAAATCGATAGAAAATGTATGATCGCCAAGTGTTAGTGGGCAGTTCCTAAGTACTGTGTCAACTGTGATCTGTTTGCCATTAACTATCTCAATTGTATAAGGGGAGTCTAATGATTCCTCAACATGATTAAGATGGCTAGCAAAATCGGATGAGATAAAACTCTGATCCGCACCAGTGTCAAATAATATAGATGCATAAAAATCAGATAAGAGAAATGTACCCGTGATCACATTCGGGTCCTGTCAAGCAGCAGCCGCTCCAATCTGAAAGGCTCTACCTCGTGCTACTGGAGCCCTTTGTTGATTCTTCTTGGGACAATCCCGAGAAAAGTGGCCAGGCTCGCCACAGTTGTAGCAAGACCTGTGATCAGCAGCAGCAGTAGTGGTTGCATTGTTGTTTCTGTTCGGAGCCCCCATGCTCCTGCATTGGTTGGCCTAGTGACCAAACTTCCCGCAGTTAGTGCATTGTCTGCACTGGGTGTTTGGTGGATGATGATACTGACAGCTGTTGCACAAAGGTGCTGTGCAAGTGTAGGGCTTCTTGATCTGTAGAGGTAGTGGTTAATTGATCATCGGTGTTTGGGTGGTTGCAGTAAATTTCTTAACCACCTTCTGTTTCTTAGCTGGGCGTCTGTCCAGCTTTCTTGAACTCCCAACCTTGGTTGAGTCAGCTTCTTTCTTCAAAGCCCCGGAGGCAACCATTACATCTGTCAAAGTTGGCGACAGTGTAACAGCCATCTCCATGGTAGTAGGGTGAGAAGAAATCACGTGCCCTTGGATACAAGCCGGCAGTCCACTGACATACCGCTCGATCCTTTTCTCCAGTGTTGGCACCAAGTCCGGTGCCAATGTAGCTAACTCGTGGAATCTTGTGGTGTAGGCCAGATGCCCAGCACCAATCATAACAAGATTGAGTAACTCAGTCTTAACCTTCTTCAGCTCGTTTCTAGGGCAAAACTCTGCCCTCAACATAGCCTTGAAATCATCCCAAGGCATAGACAGCCTCATCCCTGCCCCTTGTCTGAACCTGTGCGTTCCACCATGTCAGGGCTCGTTTGTTGAATGAGCCAGAAACATATCTCACCCTATGCTGATCAGGACAGCCACTAATGTCTAAGGTTGTTTCCATCTTCTCAATCCACTGAATCAATCCAACGGCACCCTCACTGCCACTAAAGCTCGGTGGCTTGCATCCTACAAAGTTCTTGTAGGAATAGTCCGGATGGTGTCGGGTGTTACCGTTGCCTTCCCCAGATGAGTTGGCGATGTTACTGTAGTTGCTGTTGATCCTGTTCATCATGTTGGGGATCACATCCCGCAGTTGACTGGTCAGAAGTGTGGCCAGTGCTATAGTAGCATGATCCAACTCATGAGCAGGTGGTGGCGGAGGAGGAGGTGGAGGAGGTAGATGTGGAGGAGAGTCAGGTGGTGTCAGGGTTGATGAGTGTGGAGCTGAATCTTATGGTGGTGGCAGTAAAGCTGGTGGTCTTCTTGGCGGCATTTTGATCATAACCGAAAGAAAATCGGTTAGTGCAGTGATCAGACGCAGAAGACACATGCAAATAGAATCCTATGTTGTATGTTCACTACATGAGGGTCCCTAGGTTATAGTCTAGGCCAAACCGTTTAAGTAATATGACCTATATTTCTCTATAACCATGGCTCTGATACCAATCTGTCACACCCCGAGCCGGCGGGCTGGATCGATTTTCCCGTCGGACAGAAGGTCCTCGGGGCACGATATCGTTTGATAATCGAAATGATCAGATTGTTTGCATAGCACATGATATATAAATGAGAAATGCAAACATGACAATGATATAGAATTACAAAGTTAAATTACATTGTTTCGTTCATAATTTAACTAAGTAAATCTAATCAAAAGAATAAATGAGTTACTATCTTGTAACTGTACAAGATCTACAAAAGATGATTCATTATTTTATCATTCCAAAAGTATGTTCAACACAAAATGTAGCTAGGTCTTCTAAAAGTCCACTAGCTATGTTTTTGAAATCTGGTGACTAAACATGTTCGCCACCTGAGAAAACATGCATTTAAACAAAGTCAACACTAGGTTGGTGAGTTCATAAGTTTAATAATTGAAAACCTTGAATTGTTCACATTCACAGTCACAATGTCATACATGATACTTGTAAGTTGTTTGATTCACCCATTCATACAATGGCCTCTCCATAGTTATACTTACAAGTAGTATCTCATCCTATTAGTTATGCTTATATATAGAGCATATGTAGGGGACAAGCCCCAGCCAACATCCCACCACATAACTAATAAAACTCCACACCACTTGCAATACAACTATAGATACCCATTTTCATCCCACATGTTCAATCCGTGGAAATTCACCCTTTTGTTTTGTATGTAAAATAATATAGTACGAGGGGATTAGTTATCAACCCGAAGTATTGATAAACCCTCAGTGTTTTAAGGAAGTTAGATTAATTTAATCTGATCCTTATTATTATTCTATTTCTTGTGGGGTTAACTGTTAATCACTTTTAATAGTAAGAGTGTTAGTTAACCAATTGATATTTGTTCTCAACTTGAAGTGCATAGAGCCTAAAAGGAATCCATTGAAATCCTCACGTAATCGGATTACAATGCATCCGATTTACCTCTACCACTTTGTATTCCCATAGGCCTTATCGGAACTGTTACTAGTAATATGACATGAGAGAAAAAAAATTCCTCAATCTACTAGTCAACAGGAAACGATGGATTAATTACTTATCACTACAGATCAATATCACCATGTGTCGCTTACCAGACCCTGACTGTTCGTCGCCCTTTCACCGGTCATACGTTACCGGCCAAATGAGATTACGATCAACATACTAGCCCTACAAGCTAGAGGTTTGTCAAACCTGTGGTACCACTATGCTATCGTCGGTTTAGTCACGTCAAACTAACTGGTCAGCGATTTGTGAAAGGGACTTACAATGATCAACTTGAATACATGGCACATGATTGAAATGATATAATACAGACAGTTCAATAGTAATCAATTGTATTGTGTTCACCAATGTTGTTTGTTCTCAATGTTGTGTGTTCTCGTTGTTGTTAACAAAGTTAAATAAGGACTTGTCTTATTATACAATGTTAGTTGTTATATGAATGATGTTGTTATCATGAAAGTACATTATCATGATTATCATTCTTGTTGTTCCATATGGTCACCCTGTTGCCACTACAGTGTTGTAAGAGCTAGTCTTACTACACTTAGTCGACTCAGGTGGTGGATGATATTTGTTTCGTGTTATCTTGTAGTCTGCACCGAGTTGTAAGCTGAGTGTTATAAGGACTTGTCCTATTACACTTAGCTAACTCCGGTGGTGAATGATATTATGAAGATATATTATCTTCATATCATTCATGTGTGTTGTTGTTATTGTCATCATGTTCACCTGTGATAATCTCAATGTCTGTTCTTGTAAGAATAATTAAGCGTTATAAGATAGAATCTTAGAACTATGTTATTCTATTGTGTTGATGATTCATGAATTTACATTATCATGTTCATCTTAGTTATCCTTGTTATGTTATGATCATACCAGCATGCATACAATGACAAAAGATAATAAGTCAAGCAATATTATCTAAGTCAAAGTATAAGCAGTATGTTGTTCTAAAACTTTTAAACAAATAAAAGATTGAGCATGTTTCTCAGCCCCGAGAGTTTAAAATCAGTTAATGATTAGAAAAGGGGCATATGAACTCACCTTGTAACTGTTGTGGTTGACTTAGCCTAAACCAAATGCACGCGCTCTTTGTTGTACTTTGTTGTTGTTTTCACGATCATGTATTGATTTCACGTCGTTGTAACTTGTAAGTATGAGTTGTATGTACTTGAGTGTGTGTAGGTGTTAGTCTAAGTCGGCTAACACTTATCGGTCTTGGTCATCATTCGGCCCCGGTTCTATTGTTATTGGTCATTACTACCATATGTCTTTAGGTTGTGTGTTTAGTTTTAACTCATTCCTGAAATCTCAAAACCTTATCGTGATGTGTTTGTTACTTGTATTGATGGAATCTTTACAAACCAACCCAAGTGTTCAACTTAGATTTATAGTTTAAGACTCCAAATGTTGACCTTGTTAGATTGAAAGTAGTTTATTACATAGTTAGTAACTAACCATGTAACTATGCTTGTAAAACTTAATGTTTTAAGTTTTGTGAATGCATTAACCCAAACTCTTACCACCTTTGTAGTAATATCAAGATTTTCTCATGCACCTTATCCCTTGAAATCCTAGTTCCATGTGTTTATTGAAATTTACTCATTTAAGTCATGTGGGCGGAATGAAATGTATATGGGCCGATTGGGCCATGGTGGGCAGAGGTACTGATATTGGGCCGAATCCCATCACATGGACCGAGTTAATTTATATTGGGCCTAACAGATGGGCTGAATCAGTCTTTGGGCCGCGACAACAGGCCTTGGGCCGAATGAGAGCTGATGGTCGAATGGCTGGCGAATGATGGTGGTCGAATGAAGGTGTAGCTCGGCGAAAGGGTGCATGGCCGAATGGGACTTGGAACCTGGGCGAATGAGGTGCTACCCAGCCGACCGAATGGGCTCAAGGAGAATGGGGGTGTTGGTTCGGTCGGAGCTGGTCATTTTTTCGGCAGTGAGGTGGCCATTCGGCCGGTCCCTCATGGTGGCCATTCGCACGAAGTAGAAGCAGCCATGGCCTCGTGGTTTTTGGTTCTTGGCCAAATATTAAGAGGTTTGGTAGTAGGTGTATGTACTAACAACTTAGTTCCCATGAGATGAGGCCGACAACAAGAGTTTTTACCCGGTTAGGGTTAGGTTCGAACAAAGGGTGCAAAAACCCTAGTTTTCGGGATGTTCAAGCTCCATTACCTGGAGTTTCAGTGGGTTTCACTCCAGATCCTTTGTACTTTCGTGTAGAGGAGGTTAAGAGCTTCGTTTAGGCTCAAGAATCACTAGATTTCGTTAAGAAATGAGCAAGTTATGGTGATTTGAAGTTTGAAATCTAGTGAGAGAGAGGGTAGCCAGGATTTGGGTTTTAGAAAGAGAGTGGGAAAAGAGAAATGAGGAAGATGAACTCATTCAAAGTATTTATACTCCGAGCGTGTTCGGGTTCGTTTCGTTTGCTCGGTTCGCGTCTTCGTTGCGTTTCCGGAACGTTACGTGCGTATTTTACGTATTTAAATAAAATGGATCTATTTTTAATATTTAAAAGATGGTTATTTCTAGTAAATCTTCTAGATTTATTTTTCTTAAATTATTTCATCGGAACGATTATTTTAAATGTTTCGTCAGATCGCGTTACCTTCGCGCATATTCGTTCGAATCGTCACCCGACACGAAGATGGTTTTGCTTTTTGACTCTTCTTTTCTACTTTTAAGTCATTATTTCAGAACTTCAAACTCACATATATGTTTGTGTGAATCGTCACTCACGCAAACACACTGTCAGTTCGTTATTCTGAAATAACACTGCATTTGTGTTCAGAATTGTGTTTCCTCACTGACGGACTCAACTAAACTTCTTGTTTTCACATTGTTTTCATAATGAATTATTGGCCATCTGATTCCTGTCATCTCTGGATATCAGATCGCAACCGATATGTTCTTGTTGTTTGTTTGTACACTGTTGTTTCTCTTGATTCGTTGTTTTAACTGTACTTAGGTTTTCACCTAAATACTAACAACTGTTGTTTATCATGAGTTGTTGTACTAACTGTATTTAAGTTTTCACTTAAATACGTACAACTGTTTCTTGTTTTCCGAGCTATATTATCACACACACTGTTCGTGCATTGTATTTACACACAGTAAATAGTGAAAGTACACATACCGTACGGACTTTCCGGATGATCAGGTACTGGTTGTCACATGGATGGAGCATTTATGAAGGGTCCATTTCCTAGTCAACTATTAACAGTAGTAGGATTGGATCCAAATAATGGAATCTACCCCCTTACTTATGCTGTGGTTAAGGCTGAAAACACTCAATCATGGACATGGTTTTTGCAATGTATTGCAGATGATCTTGATTTACCAACAAATGCCAACTTTACATTCATTTCTTATAGACAAAAGGTAAAGATTTTTATATTATTATAGTTCCTAAGTTTCATATTTTTTTTTGTTGTTATCATTGACATTTTTGGCCATTTATATCAACAGGGCATTATCCCAGCCGTTACTAAGGTATTCCCATGTGCTGAGCATAGGCTCTATTTGAGGCACATACACCAGAACATGAAATTGCAGCGGAGAGGGAAATGTATGTATATTTATGTTGTTATTGTTATTCATGTTTGTGAATTCAATGGAGTTATTTCACACTTTAGGTTATAAAGACCTTCTTTGGGGGGCTGCAACTGCCACTACAACACAAGAGTATGAAAAAAAAATGGTGGAATTAAAGAAGTACAATCCACATGCATACAAGTGGTTATCAGAAATTCCACCAAATCACTGGGCAAGGTCTCATTCACAGGTTATTCTTATGCTTTATTTATTGAATATTATGGTCTATCTTATGTTTGAAAGTGATTTACACTAAAACTACTTTGTATTATGTAGGGAGAGCCCATTCTGACATGCTATTGAATGACTTGTGTGAGGTATTTAATTCTAAGCTTCTAGATGGTATAGACAAGCCCATTATTTCTGCCTTGGATTATATTAGGGAATATTTAATGAAGAGGATTGCTAATGTTTCAAAGGTAGCTTATGCCTTTTTTTTAATTCTTGATGGTTTAATTTTAAAATTTTTTTATCAATGTTTGGCAGGTAATTTTCACTTCAAATGGTCCTCTTACGCCATCATCCACAAAGTTGTTTGAAGCCACCAAAACAGAAGCTGCAAAATATAGAGTTTTATGGAATGATGGAAGGATGTATCAAGTTTCTGGACCTTGGAATGACCAATGTGTGGTTGATGTGTTTGAAAAAACATGCACTTGTAGGAAATGGGAGCTCACTGGATTACCATGTAAACATGTTGTGGCTGCCAATTGGGACATGACAACAAACTACCAAATGATAGGGTTACCAGAAGAGTGGGTACATCCATATCACTGGCTTGAAACATGGAAAAATGTGTACTTTTACAATATTAGCCCAATTAATGGCAAGAATTTCTGGGCCAAGGATCAGTGCCCAACAATTCTTAAACCACCATTTCATCATACACCACTTGGAAGACCGAAGAAAAAAAGAAGGAAGAGTCATGTAGAATTAGAAGACATTGCTATGGTCAAGGGTGGTAGACTCACAAGAATGGGCAAAACACTGACCTATTCAAAGTGCAATAACCCTGGTAACAACAAAAGGTCTTGCAATGGTCGAGGAGGAATATGATGATTTTAGTTGTTTATTTTAAGATTATGTTTATGTTTAAGTAAAATTATGACAAATTATGGTTTTGGTAATGCTCAAGACATTTTATGATCATGGTTATGTTTAAGACCATTATTTCTAGTTGTAAATGCTTACTTTGATGGTGTAATTAAATATGCAACTTATTGCAAATATTGGTTTATGACCATTTTTTAGCATAAAATGGCAGGTTGTTGCAAATATGTTGGTTGCTGCAAATGACCCATTTGTAGATGGTTGCAGGACCAAATTGGCTTTAATGTGTTAAAAAAACAGAACACTCACACTTTAGATCCAAATTGCAAATTATATAAAATATTTCTTTCAAACTAATAACCATTTAATTCAATTTAAAGCGGAGGAAAAACACTAGCAAATTATTGCTTCTAATACAATTAACAAAATACAAATAAGGAAACAAACAATGCAAATAACAAGTTTCTAATTAAAAATTTCTTCTTTTTAATCTCTTTTACAAGCAATCGAACATTGCCTAAAGCCTTTTTATCGTTCTCTGTAATCAAGAAATCACTTTTGATTCACGATCGCGCATTGATTAATGATCATGCATAGGTTCTTCACGCAAACAATTGTTCTTCAAAATTTTGTTTGACCTTAGTTAACAATCGTAAATACGTTTGTGATAGTGAGAGGATGTCTTGTGGTTTAGGGTTTCTTTGTGCTTCATGAGAACGACTAATTTCATACGTATGTCTTTTTTCTTCCATTTTATCAAATTATATTGCAAATTGATGAAAATACCCTCATATACTTAACATATGTTTGATTTTTATAACCCAAGGACTATATGTGTTACAAAAGTTTAAAAGTTTGGAACCATATGAATAATTTATGAAACTTATGGATCAAAAGTAAAATACTAGCAACCATCTCGGTAATTTATTGTTTTTATAAATTTACACCCCCATCTCGGTAATTTAGTGTTTTTATAAATTTACACCCCCTAAATAAAGTAGCCCTAATTCCTAAATCAGCCAACACCCAACCAGGATCTTGTCTATCTCCCTTCGAATTCTCTGATCTCTCGGTCTCTCCCAAATCTTCACCACCTGTGGCTGCAACAATCCACGTTTGAAGCAAAACCTTAAAATTTCAAGCTTTTGTGAAAAATCTCTCAAATTGATCGCTGATCGCTGGTTGTAGTGTCGAAATCCATCGTCAGATCAAGTGAAAATCATGGCGTCAAAGCAAATGGAAGAGATACAGAGGAAACTAACGTTGTTATCTTACCCAAGAGCCAATGCCCCTTCTCAATCTCTTCTCTTTGCCGGCATGGAGCGTTATTCCCTTCTCGAATGGCTATTTTTCAAGTAATATCTCTACATTTAATTTAGGTTCTTGCATATGTAGGCATGTTTCTTGAGATTTTCATCAATTTCAGGTTATTGGGTGATAAATCCCCTTTTTCTCAGCAAAATTTACAAGGGGATGCCATGGATCGGGATGAAGAAACCTCTCGTATACAATGTAACTGTTTTTTTATTAATGTTTGTAATAAGTGGTTTTTTAACTGTGTTATCTGCTATTGAATCCTTAAAACTCAATCGGGTCAACCTGTTAGATTAAATCTAAGTTGAAATGCAGATTTGGGTCTAGTTTGAGGTGGTAATTTGGAAAAATAAGTTTAAAAACAAGGATTATGGCATGCTGCAAAGTTATTTGACCAAAATTTGATTACCAGGATTTGATCATTCAATCACTCTTCAACTCAAGTTTATTAGTACTAATAGTATCTTAGGAATCAGATCGTGTTTTAAGTTGATTGAAAAAATGGGCAATCAAGCTTGTAGCAAGCTAACATGTTGTCGAAATGTTTGTTTTGTGGTTCATCATGGGCTAATTTGGAGTCAATGGTTGACATGCTAAGAGTGAAAAAGAACATGTTGGTTACCATTTTGAAGGACATTTAAAAACTAGTAATAAGCAATTGATGGATCACTAATTGCTATGGTTATATGCCAAACAATCACATTGCCGAATGTTAAGTTCAGTTTGAATTTTAGATTTTTTGAAACAGACTTTGGAAAGCCTAAAGGAATGAATATACATTGGGATACTGTTAATTTTTTCTACATTTTGGACCCTTGTAACCTATAATCAATTTTTCATTCACAGATTTGGCAGAGATTGCAAAATTTCTTGGTATCACCACCAGTGTAGACACGGAAGCTATTCAAGTTAGTATGATTCTCATAATAGTTTTTAGTAGAGGGTTAGAGTTTTATTTGTTGGATACTTGGATGATTTTGGTACTTCATAGTTACAATTTGTGATTGAAAATTGTTGTTTTTGTATATTCATATGCATGTGAATGGTGCATATGTTTGTAAATCTCGGAAGCACGGAAACGCCTTGGAGGTCTTCGTACCCGTCTAGAAAACGGTTTGGAAACAGAAACGCGGTTGAAATGCCTTGGAAACGTATCCGGTTACCGGGGACATAACGGGTTACGTTTCCTAAACGTTTCTCGGCCGTTTTCAATTAATTTTAGGGTTTTATTTATAAACCTTTCAAATTTAAACCAGGAACAAATACGTATTACGAACGACAGCGGTAGGACAATGATTCAGAAGAAAAACGACATGCATCAATACATATTCGATTCAGCAGCAATACACAATCGATTTTTAGCAACAATACGTATTCGTCTATTCGATTCAATCGAATATGGCTAACCAAGAAGAAAAAAACCAAGGATTAGTAGAAGAATCTCCATTGTGGTATTATGTGAGTAGAATCGAAAAGCAAGGTGGACGAGGACCTTGGAAATGTAAGTGCAAACTTTGCGGTGAATTCAGACAAGGATCGTATTCAAGGGTTAGAGCACATTTGCTTGGTATAAAAGGTGATCTTTATAGAAAAGGTATTTCAGAACCTCTTCAAATAGCTTTTGTGTTGAAATTAGGGACCAATTGGACAAGAAATAGCAAGGATGTGTTATACTAGAGGTTCACCTTTTAATATTGCAAGAAATCCACACTATGTTTCCAAAGCTCCAACCTCTAGTATAACACATCCTTGCTATTTCTTGATCCATTTGGTCCCTAATTTCAACACCAAAAGCTTTTTGAAGAGAATCTGAAATACCTTTTCTATAAAGATTACCTTTTATACCAAGCAAATGTGCTCTAACCCTTGAATATGATCCTTGTTTGATTTCACTGCGAAGTTTGCACTTAAATTTCCATGTTCCTCCTCCACCTTGCTTTTCAATTTTACTCACATAGTCCCACAATGGAGATTCTTCTGCTGATGTTGATGATCCTTGGTTTTTTTCTTCTTAGTTAAGCCATAATCGATTGAATCGAATAGACGAATACGTATTGCTGCTGAATCGAATATGTATTGATGTCTGTCGTTTTGCTTTTGAATCGTTGTCCTACTGCTGCCGTTCGTAATGCGTATTTGTTCTTGGTTTAGAATTTAAAATGTTTATAAATAAAACCCTACAATTAAATGGAAACGGCCTAGAAGCGTTTAGGAAACGTAACCCGATACGTCCTGGATACGTTTCAACCGCGTTTCCGTTTCCAAACCGTTTTGCCGGTTATGAAGACCTCCAAGGCGTTTCCGAGCTGGTCTTAGGGTTTATAGAAGCTAAAATATACTCTTCTTAGTGTTTTGGGTGATTTTAATGTTTGTAATTTTCTATAAAGTTAAAAGATTTGGAATTTATCACATATACTGCAGTAGTTGATGGATCATCTCTCTGAGGACATGATCTATGATAGGAGTACGTGAAGGCATAGAATAAAGGTTCAGGACACGTAGAGCATTTCCTAGATTCCTTAACATAGGGGTCATGGGCTGTTGCCGCGTCTTTTGCTGTTTTTGGGTTTCATGATATGGGATTATATGTGTATATGCTTGTTTGTGGGATGGGGGGTTTTTGTATGTCTTATTCGTAAAATGTTAGCTCGTATGTATGTTTGTATGTATGTTCGTTTCTTTGCATGTGTCAGGATATCTCCTTGTTGGTTGTTTGCTTGGTTCGATGACTTGTAGGTTTAACGCTTGCTTGTTTAGCTTGAATCGTTGCTGCTTCATGTTTCCGGTTGTGGTTATATATATGTTGTGTTTGCTTTTTTGTTGAAAAAAAAACCTCTTTTGAGCCAGGGGACTCTAGCGAATCAGCCTCTCTATTCTACTTGTAGAATAGGGGTAAGGTGTGTCTTTATCTTTCCCTCCCTAGACCCCACTCTAAGTGGGATTTTTACTGGGTACGCTTGTTGTTGTTGTACAGTAGTAGTTGATGGATGATGGTGCACATGAGTTGGATTATTACCTCAGTGATCTGGCAATCCATTTGACATCCTATATTATTAAAATCTCACTCTTTGCCTCCAAAAAAATGTAAAACTAAATGTTGGATTGAAATTGGTTGAGTTCTCTTTGTAGTTTATATTTATTCAACAAATTTACCATAAAAAGTACCAAAATTTCATCAATTTATGTAATTTCTTTCATAAAATGACATCCTTGCCATCCCATAACCTATTTGTGTTTTTTGGGTTTTTTTAGTTTCCCAAACACAAACATATATACATGAGAATTCCTTTTCTCGATAACTAAAGCAAGACATAAAATAGGCTTTCTTCCATCAGTTGTTTCATTTTTATTTCTAGCAATCAGAGATACGGTTTTCTATTAGATGTGGAAGATTGAGTGGATTGGGTGATGGGTTAAAACAAATTCAAGTCAATTTGTGCAATGCAAGTCAATTCTGATTGGTTGAATTTTCAGCATATTTCAGCTATTTTATATCCTAGAAATACTTGATGTATTCAAAACATTATGATATAAAAATAATATATACAAATAATAGAATAATTTCCAGTATAAATATATTTAAGAGGTTGAATACCTTTGAATGACGCTATAAGCAATTTTCAACCCATTTCACTTTTTGGTATGCTTATAATATTCGACCCACGAGACACAAAACATAATCCGAATCAGCCTGTTTATAAGAAATGATTGGTTGCAGGGACGAGGAAGTTATGAAGAACGTACTGAGATGCTCCGTTTGATTGTAGATCTTGTTGAAGCTAGCATTTATGCTGATAATCCTGAGTGGAGGTTCATATCTTGTTTCTCAGTGATTTCCTCTTACATTATTTGCTATACAAGTCAAATATATATAATCCATATATATATATATATATCGTGTTAGTGTTGATGAACAGGTAGCAAAGGACATACAATTAATAGATTCTATTGCTGAGAAACAAGCTCAAATATTCTCTGAGGAATGCAAATTGTTCCCTGCTGATGTGCAAATTCAGTCAATATATCCATTGTAAGATTTATTTTTATTCTTCACTATCGATTTCAGCCATACCAAGTATGTTTTTTGATATTTACTGTTTATTATTTTCCTCTTTAAATAATAATTAGCAATGATATGCTTTAAAAACAGTTGTCTTTGTTTACATATTATCAAATAAACACTAGTTTTTTCATCAAGTTTGCATACTATACACAAGGAGCAAATACAATTGCATATTTTTTGGTCTAGTTACTAGTTAGTAAATCGTTCAATAGAATGATCAAATGAAATATGTGATAATAAAATTAAGAAACGTCAAAAAAGATCATTTGGAACGAGAATCAATCAAACAGAAGGAATCATATTTTTTAAGAATGGTCTATTTGATTCACAGAGGGTAACATGTTTTTTTTTCCCTTCATTTTGTCTTCCATTTTGGATGCAACAAATTAATTTCAATGACCCATTAATACAAATGTTTGACCTCATACATCGTGATGCTTTCTACTGTTGTCATAATTGAAGGTTAATTAAGACATTAGACTACCAAATTTAGCATATTGTATACTTTTTAAATGAAAATTTATTTACAGGCCTGACATATCAGATTTGGAGAAACAACTCGCTAGTCAATCCAGTAGACTATTGAGTCTGCAAGAGATGGTTGATGATTTAGCATCAAAGGTTAATTCTAGCTCATTTTGATTATATGCTTCTTTTTAAAGATTCAATTAATTGACATTTTCATATTCTTTATGCGGTTTCATAATCTAGCATTCGTATAATCCTGATGAGGATTATGCTGAGGTGGACATGAAGCTGCGGGCACATCTAGAGTCTTTCTTGGAAACTGCAAGATCCTTCAACACCATCTACACCAAGGTTGTTTATTGTGATCATATACATAATCCACTTATTATACATAGGAGGAAATTTAGACCCATTTGCTATTAATGGGTCAAATTCTGGTTATGTACAATCTTTAAGGAGTCAAACAGGTCAAATAAAAATGTTAGCTAAAAAGGAAACGGGTCATTCTTATGAAGATAATTAGACATTAGCAAAATAATATCTGTGTTATCATGTTTGACATAGTGGCTAGAGAATTAAATATGCTGACAAAAAATGTTTCGGGCCAAAATTAACCTGTTTTGACATGTTACTCAGCATGGATGTTTCACCTCTAATTATGCTTGTTCCTCTCCCCTGTGATCTTACTTTTTTTTGGAGGTGGCAATTTACACCCAAATCAAAGGAAATCGGTTAGTTTGGGTAAATAATTGTTGTATAATAGATTAAAATGGGTAACATCATAATATGGAATGGGTTGAGATAGGTAACATTTTAACACAATACGGTCAAGATGGGTAACCTAAAAACTATGTGAATGCAATGGTATCAAAAGATTAATAATGACTAATAACATTTTTGATGAGAAAATCACTAAAATTTATCCTAATGGACTATTTGCTTAGTTATAACACATTTAACTTAAACCAAATTGATGTTTTTTAAGAACAATCCATTTAGACCCAAACTTATCTTGCTTAAAAGTTAAAACCTCTGACTCGCACTCATCATTACCTGAACCCGTTAAGGACCCATTACCCAACCCGTCCATTTTGCCAAGCATAATTTTTTTTTTATCCATAATAAATTGTCAACTATCAAGATGGAGCTTCATTTATACCAAATTCTAAAATAAGAGAATATCTAGATTGTATTTTATTTATGCATTTTACCATAATAATCAATTGTCAAAAGTGGAGCTTCATTTATACAAAATTCAAGAATAAGAGAATATCTAAATTGTATATTAGACTTATAGAACATCGTATAACTTCTCAACGGGGTATTATTTTTTATAGGAAATTCGTCCGTGGACACATATGATGGAGGTACCTCAGCTGCATGGATTTGGACCTGCTGCACATCGCTTGTTAGAGGCATACAAGATGCTCTTAAAGGTATGTTTATATGAAACCTTTTTTTGTGCAATTTTCAAGTGAATTAAATGTAGGTGCAGTAAAATAGGGGGGTGGGGTTGGGTTGGGTTGACTCGGAATACATTCAGCCTAAATTTTTGTTATTGTGTTCATTTATAATTAGTGTAGCCCCATTTGCGGTGCATGCATATAATGTATATATGTGTGGGTCCTCAAGAGGCTAACGTAAAATTGCACTAATTTTAATGTTATTTTACTTATTTTGTGAAAATAATATAAAAAAAATTGGGATTTCAAACGAGGCCTCTCTATCCCAAATGGGATACGGGTAAGGTTTGTGTCCATCCTTCCCCCAAACCTTACTGAAAAGTGGGAATATACTGGGTAAATTTGTTTGTTTGTTTGTTTATAATCAGTGTGTTAAATATTATTACAAGTTATATTTTGCTTTCATAAATAAAATGATTAGGGGAGGGCTTTTTGCCTTTGAAATATACTTTGGGTGACTTTCGATCTGTTTATATTTTACTTAGGAATTTTTTTAATAAAAATGACCCTTATCTTAGGCGCTTTTAAATAATGTAATTTAGGCATCATTCATGGAAATATACAAAAAGTTAACAACTTTAGGTTGAATTTTTGAGTGACAGTTCTTAGGGAACCTGAAAAACCTACGCGATTCACATGCTGCTGTGGCTGTTGGATCATCCGAAACGATTTCTGGTCAACCATCATCGGTGTCTAGAATAATATCCGAGTGTGAATCCGCGTTGACTTTCTTGAACCGTGATCTTGGTATCCTTTCAGCTTCTATTGCTCGTGATGAAGCAAAGACACCAGGGTCAGATATTTGACCAAAAGAAGGTGTAAAAGCAAAAGTCAACATTTCTTGATTCACATTCTTGTTCATCCCCTAACAACATTGTTAATGTTAAAGAATAACCTACAAATATACGTTTGCTTCTTATGTTTTTGTGTTCCAATTGCATATTTTATTCTAACAAATTCTGAAAAAAAAATTAAAATGTCTATTTTTTTTAATCGGTGATTTCAAATTTGAGGATTTTCTTCATATTTATTCAAGAAATGCTTAATTTTCTACATATGTAGCCTGTTTGTCAAGTTTGTGTAGTAAACATTTGGTTACTAAAAATTAATTTTCTAAAAACATAGTGTGATTAATTTGAGATGGAGGAAGAATTATATGAGCAGTGTTTAGAAGTCCTTTCATGATAAATTGGAGATAGCTGGAAGCCTGGAAGCATGAAAATAAATGAAAAAAAAGTTTAAAATGGCAAGAATTAAATTTATTTTTAGCTAAATTTAATCAAAGCAGCTTTGTTTTAGTAAGAATGTTCAATTGATAGCTAATATTTTGTTGAAATAAGAGGGTTTTAAACTTTTAATGTTGTTGAAATAAGTTTAATTAAATTTAATTGGTCGAGTTTTGCAAAAAGTATGATTTTTAATTTATTCATTTCCATGCACGTAAGTGTGCGTGCACACACACATATATAGCGGAGATTCTATAAAAGAATATTTATTATTTAGAAAAATTAATAAAATTATTTTTGCATCATTGATGTAAGTGATGCATAGCTGATATCATGACAACATTGTAATTAAATGATAATCATATGACTTAATTATAACTATTTTTCGAGCACATCCTTTCATTTATGCCTTCGTCGAGATGTAGCTGCTTGGGGGTCGGGTTGAGTTTCGGAAACGTTTTCAAAAGCGGGTGAATGTTGGTTGAAAAATGGTTGCTGTGGGTACCAATTTGCGAATGTTAGAAATGAGTTTGGGTTGTTTGTATCGGCTTGGTAACGATAACAATTCATAACTGGTTAAAAAACAAATTGTTTGGATCCATAGTAGAGGCGGACAAAAAATCCGGACCCGGAACTGGAACCGACAACCCGAACCCGAACCGGTCATACTCGAACCGGTGGGTACGGACGGATACAGTTTTTCAGACAAATTAGAACCGGACCATAGTATGTAAAAGATTTTATGTATATTTGAAAGTTGTAATTTTTGGAAAGTCAGGAAATTTTTTGAAGAGTGCAAGTATTTTTTGTTGTGGGTTAAATTGGTTTATATATGTAAAAATTTGAATATTTAAATCTTAAATAAATCTTGTGAATGTAACCAAAATTTACATTGATTTTAAATCTAAAACGCTGATAAATTTACACATACACATAAAAGAAGAAAATTTTATTTATGTGTAATAATGATATTTAAAAAAAGAAAACAAAGATTTGAATTGATCTTGACAGAATTATACTAGTTAATGTAATAAAAGTGAGTTAACAATGAAACCTTTTCTTATATATTGTAAATTTTTTTTACAAGTTTATAATATTATTTGGCATATTTTTATTAAAAAAGAGCTAGAGTTTGTTTAAAAAAAATATTTTTAGACACAATGCAAAAGAGATGTGACACAATGTAAAAATATTTTGTAACCTCTAGACGCAACGTTAAATAAGTTTTACATGGTGTTACAAAATATTTTTTAAATAAACCTCTCGGCGCTTTTTTTTTATCTTCTTTTATAGAAATGAGGCAAAAAATTTTAAAACTTTTTTACATGGTTTTATAGTCTTCACAACTATAGGTGGTTTTTATTTTATTAATTCTTTATATGTACATATGTATATTAACAAACTAAGAATTGAAGGTGCATATATTTTAAGATTTTATGGTCTAAAACTTTACGTGTAACAATTAACCACTAATTAAGACACCTCAAACGTGTAGATGTTGAACATAGTCACCTAAAGTTTATTACTCTTAATCATGAAAAGAAGGTTTGTGTTTGGTAAGTTGTTAGTTAATAAGAGGAGAAAAACACGTAGAAATAAAAAGTTCCGTAACAAAGGGGACAAAACACTCTTTGAACCAATGCATAGTGACTTCACATGCTTGAACGAGCTGAGCCAAAGAAACTCGAGCTCAACCTCTGAAATAAAACTTGTTCAATTATCGAGTATGAGTTTGAGCTTCACATCTCAAGCCAGCTTGCGAGCTTAATTGAGCTATTATTTTTGATTTTTATATAAAATAATTGCGATAAATATTTAAATAATATATTCTATGTTATATACGAAAAGTGTAATTATAAGCATGTATAAAATTTAAAAAAAAAATTCAATAACTAAAAATTAAACGAGACAAAATGAGTTGAATCGAGTTTGAAAATTTTCTTACAAATCGAGCTCAAACATTGAAAATAAAGCTCTTAACTAGTGAAGCCGTATCAAATTTAATAAGATAAGGTCGACGCTCGGGTCGTTTACACCCTTATCTGACACTTATAAGTGTATTTATATGGGTTAAAATCAATGTTATTAAAAAAATGTGTCAAACACGTATATTTGGTTGTTTTGGGTATCATTTGGTTGAGTTAGAATATATATAAGCAGTGTTTGGAAGGCTAACACATTGAACTTAATTTTGGAGTTTGAGTTTGCAAATTTTCGATCCTTTAAGACAAAGTTATAGCTCGTTAAAGTTGGGACAAATTCTGTCCTAAAATTAGAAATGTGTATTTGTGTGTATATGTAATTTTAAACTAAACGTTTGATAGAGGGTTTCACCTTAGCAAGCAAGGAGAAGGATGAGAGTCTTGATTTTGAAGGATTTAATAAAAATGTTGAGGCCAAATGGAGGTTATTATGGTGGGATTTCAAACAAGTGACCGATTAAGAAAGGGAGGTGGCTCCTGGCTTGAGAATTTGTAGAAAAGTGTTTTTTTTTTTGTTGGGGTGTGACGCCCGTCTCCCGAAACCATCACTAAATCGGAATTACAACTGAACACATGGTGTAACAGAGACAAGCAGCAGAACTTTTATTAATGTAACACAAGTTTCAATACAAGATGTCAGCATGATATAATTTACATCATAATACACATGCCAAAATTTCCATCAGCTTGCTATTCTTTCTATCACACCTTGCCCTTGTCATGGCTACATGAAGCCTAATCTTTCCCTGATATGCATGCTCAAATGGATCAGTTTTCACTGGTGAGTTCTAAGTTTTAATCATACAAGAGTTAAGATAACACAACTAGGAAAAGATTTACATGACATGTTTTAATTAATAAAAAATGGGAATTCGTAATCATAAAATATGCATACTTTGTGTAGAAAAGTTTCAAACCAATAACCGGTTTACCAGAACCCCAAAACCACCGAGTTACCAAAACTCAATACCAATCCACCAAGTCCACGGTATGGTTACCACCTGCCAAGTCCACAGGATGGTAGTCCGTATATTGCATTTATAGTGATATCAAGCCACTGTCTAGGGTCATGTTCACCTTCTACAGGCCCGGTCGTCACCAGCCAAATACAGTCAATTGATCAATTAACCCCCTATACCGACACATATGCCAGGGTTGTTTCCCACCAGAAACAGGCAACAAAGACAGGCACGACGCTTGTTTTTACATATATAGCAAAGACACCGTCGATCACGATCGACACATTTGTCAAAAACACAATTTTGACTCAACCCAACACTGTTTTATAAAACATTTCCCTTACTCAAATAAGCACCGCAGTGCCCGAAACGTTTTCTAAACATGTTTTAAGACCTCTGTCCAAATCACAGTCGTAAAACGTTTAAATCGTCCAACTAGTCTTAACTAGTGGCACACAACCAAAATACGTGTCAAAACATTTTTCCCACGCCCATAAAACTCATCACTTTTATGTATCTATAAAAATCATTCGACTCGTACTATCTCGAGTACGACATCCCAAAACCATGTTTAGACAAAAAAAAATCATTTGAGATGTTCAACCCCACGGACAACATCATTGTTCACAAACACTCAATTATACAAACATATGGTCTCAAACATAGTTTAAATATAAGATTGTCAAAAACAAACAATTAACAGTATGCATATCAGCCCAAAACATTTTAAAACATAAAATGGGCATCATAGAACTCACCTGATTGGTCCCACATGGTAAACTTAATATCGCACACAGATCTCACGTTTCCTCAAGGAATCCTAACAATCTGGATATCCTAGGAATATCATAAAAATATTCACATATCCCATAAACCGTAATTCGGGTTTCCAAACGGACATCACAACGACTATATTAAGATATCTCCAATGCGAGTTTTTAACTCGTTACTTCTATCCGGGGTGTTCGCCGTATCACACGGGCATAACCACATCATGTGTGACACGTGGCAGAAACCTATGACACATGGCAACCCTTGAAAACACGTGTCTTGCCACCTAGGACACGTGTCCGTAAACGCGCGTAGTGTCTTGAACTTGTTTTCGTAATTCTGGCTTCATACGAACTCCGTTTTGAGCACCGTTTTCGCCCACGTTCACGATTTTTAATTACCTTTCTAACCATATAAATAATTTCTCCTAAGGATGTATTGATTATATAGGTCATTTTATGATTATTGTTCAAAACTCGTTTTATCATAACTTTCATTCGGAGCATCGTTTGCTAATTTTGCTTTCCCTCATTATGATCATTACTTTGTTGTCTTGATAATGTGATATTATTAATCCATAAACCAGTTTCTAGTGTCATGTGATCACCCTTTATAGAAAAGTAGTCACATAGCGACTGTATCATGTCATTATCAAAACACTATTTATAGAAAAATTAAAATACTTTATTATATATAAATTTATTAAAATATTATGGAAAACCGGTTGTTACATGGGGTGAGTTCGTTCCAACTCCCCTTAGGTTTCCCGCATTGCGCATAACGGTGGTGACCCTTGCTTTCGTGGAGGGAGCACATGGGACGTGCACATTGGGGTGGGGGAGGAGAAGTATAAGCACTTTAATTGTGCATGTGGGCAAGTGCATCAACAGATGGGAATGTAAGTGGGCCCCACAATAAAACTCAAGGTGTGATTATATATATGTGGGTAGAATTTGGGAAGAGAGAGAATGCATGTGGGAATGATGTGTTGGAGTTAAAAAGAAGAAAGAGAATGCATGTGAGAAGAATGAGTAAAAAACTGATGTGAGTGATGACTAGGATGCATATAATAAATGCATGCTTATGCATTGCGGGTAGTCTTAAGTCTTATTTATATCATTGGATGATACTATGACTTCCATGTTAATATGTACACGGTACACCCACATATATAAATATATATGAATGAAAAATATTATAGTAGGGATATGGTAGATTGTTTGACTAAAAAGAAAATTGATGGGAATGCTGTCAAAATTAGAGGGTAAGGTGTTGGAAAACAATTATCATATATAAATAGTGATAGGAGTGTAGCTTTTGCCGTCAATTTGTACAAAATATTTATGGTTTTGTTGACTATAGAGTGACTAGAGGATATGGTGTAGATAATATTCTACATATAAATATTTTGCGTAAATGGGTTGCTGTGAATATGAAAGAAAGCAACAATAATTCTGGTTTGCATTATATATATATATATATATATATATATAAGGTTAGGATCCCGTGTATTACATGAGATGAATAAAAAAATATAATAAATAATTATTAATAAAAATTTAACAATATAAGACGATTTTTTAATATAAAATAATTATATTATTTTTTAAACACTATAGTGTTTTCAAATTTTGTTTCTTTAAATTATTTGTTTCAATTTTCTTTTTGAAAATTCAATATTTTATAATAATTTGTTTTTTGTTTTTTTTAAAAAAAAGGTGTGTTTTTTTGATACTAATATATTTTTAATGTATTTAAAAATCATTTTTTCTGAATTTAAAACATATATTTAATAGGGGAGAGAGGAGAGAAAACAAAATTGAGATGTTATAGGAACATGACAAGTGTCACCTAGAAACCTTTATTTATTAGAAATGATATATGTAATCGTACATTTACTTTATTTTTTTGTATTTAATTATTTTTTCTTTTATTTCATCCAATAATATATATATATATATATATATATATATAGGGAAGTGTTCTAATGCTAACCTTAGGATCAAACAATAACCCAATAACCCCACCATATTTAATGATCAAATTTTAAGATTCTGATCTAAGGGTTGATATTTAATTACAATAAAATAATGTATTTGATTTGAAAGCAAAGGGAATAAAGATATTAATGTAATTTGCTATATTAAATACTTTACCCCATCTTTTTTATATATTCATAACTTTTTTATACTATAATATTTTTTTATGAAAATTGCACCATTTTACTCGTCTTATTTTTGTGGCACCCCGTAAATTATAGGTCAGCATTTGATTTAATTATTTATTTAATTGATAATTGCATACGTGGCACTAAAACTAGTTTAATTTAGTGTGACGCGTGGCATGACAGTACGAACACCGACACATACACGATAATTCGGTGAATTATCGCAACACGCACACACGTGTCTAAGAAAATACGAACGTTGGTGAACGTTTAGCACATCGTGTAACAAAACACTAGAAACCTCACGAAACGCTTGAACATTGAACTGGGAAATTCAAATGATGCCGAACAATTGTCCGTAATGTCACACCCCAAATTCCCACGTGTGGAGTCAGTCCACATGGGTGTGACGGGGCCAGAATAGAAGCTCAAGGTCATATAGAACAACTGTATATGCGTTTTCAAATACATTGTTTGACATAAATGCAACCAAACAGTTTATATAATATAGCAGCGTAAAGTAATAAGTTTAATACATGCAGCGGAAAATGAATTGTCAGACATAACATTGTTTCAAAATACATAACATGATAATTATTTTTCAAAAGACACAAAATGTATGCACGTGCTCCTATGCTCGACCCTTACGTGCATCCTGAGTTCCATAAGCGGTTAGTTACATGAGAATACAAGTTTAAGAAAAAGTGTTAACACAATGGTTGGTGAGTTCACAGGTTTTGATATACATAGATAGTAAGAAAACATGTGTCATGCTGTTTATTATAATGTTAGTCCCAAGCCCTAGGCTCCAAGTGTCAGTGCGTCACTACCGAACTAGACTTGTTTGTCCTTGCCTCCGCTATGTCTCGTAATGACATAGCAAGATAGGTCGAGATTTCACGTGTCCCGACCTCCGGTCAGTATTGTGCCACGTGGGGTTCGTCACACCCAAACAGATCTATTCAAACTCACCTCGTTGTGTGTACATTAACGGTAAGACTTTGTGAGGGCTTGTTACGATTACAACACTTAATGTTTGTCTAATAAACCAGCATACACAAAAAATGTTTGTACAGTAATAATGTTTGACTCGATTCAACAAGTATTCTCCCCCTATTTGAAAAGCTAGTAAAAGAGTAAAGATGGGCCGTAAACTCACCTTAGCAGTGATGAAAAGTGCAAGCGTAAGCTCCTGCTTGAGAACGTGTTGGTCACCGGCTACCTATATCGTGTACCATATGTGAGTTCGTGTAAGTGACCGTGTTCGTGTTCGGCTCGTGTTTGTGCTCAACAACCCTCGGTTGTTATGTTTGTTCGTGTTGGTCCACATTGACCATGTTTGCTCGTGTTTAACCGTGTTTGACCGTGTCAAGTCGACTACCCGTTGGTGAACCGTGTCGGTTGTGATTCATGTAACATTTGTGTTTGTGCTCGTCGTGTGCAAGACGCGCAAATCACATTCATGGACAACTTACTATTTATGGTAAGTTTCCATTTATAGCAAATCTGATAACACATATCATTTTTAAGTTTCTAGCATGCTCGTTAGTCCTACGTGATCATGTTAACACATAGCACATTGTCATATGTAGTCAAATAAACACATAAGCCATTTTTACACATTAAGTTTCCTAAAAAGGAAAGTTTCAAATTTTAGCATGCTCCTTATCGGAAACCATCTATCTTAACATACAATAACCATATCAAGTCATGTTAAGCCATTTAGCATGCATGTAACATCCATAGTATTCATAAATCGATATTTCGTGAGATAAAGTTACTAAAAATAGTAACTATGACCAATAACCCTCAAATGATCATTCTAAGCATATCTAATCCATTTTCATATCAAATAGCATCATATAATACCATTTATCATCATCTAAACATGCCAATATAGATCAAATCATCATCTATCAACATTTAGGCCACAAAAGTTACTAAATATAGTAACTTGGCCAAATATGACCACAAGTAAATCCCAAATCAATTTCTAAGCATCATAATCATCATAATATCATTCCAATAGAAAATCTACACACATGCATGATCATGATTCCATCCATCTCAACATTTTGTAACTTAAAAGTTACTAAAAATAGTAAGTTCATCAAAAATCCTCATTTTAACCATTTTGACAATTCCAAATCATGTAGTACACTTCAAATATCATCAATAATCAAGTACCAATATTCAAATCTATCTAAAACACACTAGATCATGCATGCATGTTGCTATTTCATTCACTTATGCCCAAATCATGAAACTTTCACATACACATTTTCATGGATTGTCATAAATCATCAAAATATCATCATAGACCACTAAGATCAATTGCAAATACATCAAACCCAGATTCAGGATTCGTGCATGTGCAATATATGTGCTTGCATATTCGATTTAATGCATGCGTGTGTGTGTGGTAGAGGTTTTAAGCTACTAGAGATGCAAAGCTACCTTCTAGAGCTCTAAGAAGGTAAGGATGGTGATGATATCAGTTCCCCAAGCTCTTGGATCGATGAATAGAGCAGATTCAAGAATAAGCTGGTGGGTTCAAGCTCTAATGTCTCCTCTTCCAAGTCTCCAAGCCTCAACCTTCAAGTCTTGAGCTTCAATATGGCCTTCAATGGCTTCCAAATGGGTGTTGCAGGTGATATGGGAGAGATATGGTCGAGAGAAATCGTGTAGAACCGGAAGTAATGAGTGAAAAGTGTAGGGTAGGTATCATTGTCTTGGTTTTATAAGATTTTTGCGTGCTGATCTCATCGTGTACCGTCGAGGTGGTCAAAAAGATGCTCAGCGTACCGCGAATAAATTCGGGAATTCAATGGTTTGATCATGCATGTGTGTAGATTTTCTATTGGAATGATATTATGATGATTATGATGCTTAGAAATTGATTTGGGATTTACTTGTGGTCATATTTGGCCAAGTTACTATATTTAGTAACTTTTGTGGCTTAAATGTTGATAGATGATGATTTGATCTATATTGGCATGTTTAGATGATGATAAATGGTATTATATGATGCTATTTGATATGAAAATGGATTAGATATGCTTAGAATGATCATTTGAGGGTTATTGGTCATAGTTACTATTTTTAGTAACTTTATTTCACGAAATATCGATTTATGAATACTATGGATGTTACATGCATGCTAAATGGCTTAACATGACTTGATATGGTTATTGTATGTTAAGATAGATGGTTTCCGATAAGGAGCATGCTAAAATTTGAAACTTTTCTTTTAAGGAAACTTTAAGGTATAAAAATGGCTTATATGTTTATTTGACCACTTATGATAATGTTCTATGTGTTAACATGACCACGTAGGATTCACGAGCATGCTAGAACCTTAAAAACGATATGTGTTATATGACTTGCTATAAATGGAAACTTACTATAAATAGTAAGTTGTCCATGAACGCGATTTGGGCGTTTTGCACACGACGAGCACAATCACGAATGTTACACGAATCACAATCGACACACGGTTCACCAACGGGTCGTTGACTTGACACGGTCAAACACGGTCAAACGTGGTCAAACACGAGCAAACATGGTCAATGTAGACCAACATGAGCAAACATAAAAACCGAGGGTTGTTGAGCACAAACACGAGCACGAACACAGTCACTTACACGAACTCACGTATGGTATACGATATAGGTAGCCGGTGACCGATCACACTACGACGCAGGAGCTTACACTTGCATTCTCTCATTATCACTAAGGTGAGTTTACGACCCCTCTTTACTCTTT
Organism: Mikania micrantha; assembly: GCA_009363875.1. Classification (NCBI taxonomy): domain Eukaryota; kingdom Viridiplantae; phylum Streptophyta; class Magnoliopsida; order Asterales; family Asteraceae; genus Mikania; species Mikania micrantha. The sequence goes on along the minus strand of SZYD01001254.1, from coordinate 90,889 downwards.
TACAAACTTTTCAAATAGGGGGAGAATACTTGTTGAATCGAGTCAAGCATTTACTATTGATACAAACATATTTGTGTATGTTGGTTTATTAGACAAACATAAGTGTTGTAATCATAACAAGCCCTCACAAAGTCTTACCGTTAATGTAGAAACAACGAGGTGAGTTTGAATAGATCTGTTTGGGTGTGACGAACCCCACATGGCACAATACTGACCGGAGGTCGGGACACGTGAAATCTCGACCTATCTTGCTATGTTATTACAAGACATAGCGGAGGCAAGGACTAACAAGTCTAGTTCGGTAGTGACGCACTGACATTTAGAGCCTAGGATTCGGGATTAACATATTAATAAACAATAATGACACATGTTTTCTTATCACTATGTATATCAAAACCTGTGAACTCACCAACCATTGTGTTTACATTTTTTCTTAAACTTGTATTCTCAGGTAACTAGCTGCTTATTGGATAAGGATGAACGTAAGTAGTGATGCACAAATCGGTTAACCGGTCCAAACCGGTTTCTATATTACCCGAACCGGTTAACTGGTGCTTAGGGTTTACCGGTTTTTCCTAAAAACCGGTTCGGTTATTAACCGGTTTTTTTGACACACATAGGGTAACCGATTGAACCGAACCGGTTATTAACCGGACCGGTTAACCGCCCAAACCGGTTCAAAAACCGGTTTTGAGACCTATTTTTTTTTATCCGTTAATCAGTTTGATCCATCCGTCCGTTTGATCCATCCGTTAGACTTACAGTGTTGAACCGTAACCTTGAACCGTTTTTTTTGTATTATACGTTTTCAACCTTAAACTAATAACTAATAATTACTAAACCCTAATAAACCTTAAATTAATCAAACTAATATTAAACTAATAACTAATAAACCTTAAAATAATCAACTTATAATTACTAAACCCTAATAAAACCTTAAACTAATCAAACTATTATTAATCTAATCACTAATAGATTCTTAAACCTTAAACTAATAATTACTAAACCCTAATAAAACCTTAAACTAATCAAACTTATATTAATCTAATAACTAATAAATCTTAAACCTTAAACTAATAATTACTAAACCCTAATAAAACCTTAAACTAATCAAACTAATATTAATCTAATAACTAATAAACCTTAAACCTTAAACTAATAATTACTAAACCCTAATAAAACCATAAATTATAAAGATTTTATTAGGTTTTGATTATTTTAAGGTTTATTAGTTATTAGATTAATATTAGTTTGATTTGTTTAAGGTTTATTAGGGTTTAATAATTATGAGTTTAAGGTTTATTAGTTATTAGATTAATATTAGCTTGATTTGTTTAAGGTTTTATTAGGGTTTAGTAATTATAAGTTGATTATTTTAAGGTTTATTAGTTATTAGATTAATATTAGTTTGATTTGTTTAAGGTTTATTAGGGTTTAGTAATTATGAGTTTAAGGTTTAAGATTTATTAGTTATTAGTTTAATATTAGTTTGATTTGTTTAAGGTTTATTAGGGTTTAGTAATTATGAGTTTAAGGTTTAAGATTTATTAGTTATTAGTTTAATATTAGTTTGATTAGTTTAAGGTTTTATTAGGGTTTAGTAATTATTAGTTTAAGGTTTTGATTAAATAAAAATAAATGAACTTTATTAAGCAAGGATTTCAAATAGCATATTTCATTAAAATAAATTAATTACACAAGCTTTAAAGTTACAAAATTAAATACAAAATCGAAAATAGAAATTAGTCTTCGCTTGGTGCTTCGGATTGTAGTTCCGGACTATTGTTTCGCATCCATTCATCCATTGCCTGTTCTTTGTCGGAAAGTGGGAACATCATTCCTTCCTCAACTTCAACATCGTGTATTGTCACTTCTATCTCAAGCTCGCCTTCAAGTAGTGCGTGGTCTTGTACACGTTCCATTGTGTCCAAATGGTCTTTCAAGCAAATGCACATCTCCAATGATGCAGGAGTAAGCCTCGTCCTTCGTATCGATAAAACCCTGCCACTAAGAGAAAAAGCAGACTCCGAAGCTACCGTAGAAGCTTGGACGCTTAGTAAATCACGGGCCATGGCAGATAGAATCGGAAAGTAGGTTTCCTTTTGTTTCCACCAGGCCAAAATATCAAAGTTTTCAAATTCTTTCGGCGTAAGACCGGAAATCCAATCTGTCCCTAGGTACCTTCCTAGTTCGCTACTTGCGCTAGTACCTCGGGCTCGTTTAGTTACATTTTGTCTTAATGTGTTAAATAAATCAAAGTTAACATCTTGGCTTCTACTCGAACTAGAAGCCGCATACATTGTTTGTTGTATGTTAGATGTTTCACCATATTTTTGTAAATAATGATCAAACATATTTTGAAAATATATGTTAAAGTTATTTTTAGCGTTTGTTGCAAAGTTTGGGTCTTCCAAATCCAAACCCAAAGCACCAACTATTTCATCAATTAATGTTTCAACGCCGGCACCATTGAAACATGGGTTTAATGCCGTCGCACAAGTAAATACGGGCGGCAATTGTTGAAAGTATTTCAATAATTTTAATTTCATTGGAATTAGCATTCCCGACCGTATCTCATTATCTTCACCCGTCGATGGAAAATCGTTAATTTTTCTTGTCATTATAAATAATTGTTGAAGAACCAAACAAGAAGTGTGATAATAAACTCCCGATAAAATTGTTGTTGCATTTTTAAAAACTCCAAATAAACTAGTAAATTCTCCTATGGCGTCCCAACATCGGCGATTAAATCTTTTAGCCTTACGTTCTTGCACTAAATTGTTATGAAATACTTCCAAGGTTTCCCTTTGGCGTAAGGCGCTGTTAAACATATACCAAGTCGAATTCCATCTTGTTGGTACGTCCCAAGACGGACCTAAAAAGAGGGAGTTCGTATCCTCACATAATTTTTGATATTCCAAATATCTTCTACGGCTTTTCATAAAAACATCCTTTAACATTTGTTTAAAATTTTCTTTTAACATATTCATTCCGTCAACCGCAAGAGCATCACTCACAACCAAGTTAATAATGTGAGGAACGCATCTTGTATGAAAAAATGCACCGTTACATATCGGTTTATATTTAAGTTTTACTTTTTGAACAACATTCGTATTATTTGAAGCGTTATCAAAACTTATAGAAAGTATTTTATTTTGTAAATGGAATGTTTGTATTATTCCATCTAACATGTAAAACAAATTATCCCCCTTGTGAGGATACGGAAACATTTCGAACGCAATCGTACGTTTCATCATTTGCCATGAATCGGGATCAATCCAATGCGCGGTAACGCAAAGGTACGATTCGGGCAAACCGTGAGGCGCCGACCAAACGTCCGTTGTTAGGTTAACACCGGTATTTAAGTTTTGAAAACCTAAAATTAATTCTTGTTTGGCTTGACGCCAACGTTTCAAACAATCACGTCTAATAGTAGTTCGACTTACTTGATGATAACGTGGTTGTAGCGCCTTTTGAATCATTTTCGTCAAGCGTGGGTTGTCAAAATGATTGAATGGCAAACTTTCTTGAATCACCAAGTTCCCCATCATTTCACGATTGTGCTTGATCGCTTGTGGGATTATTTTTGACAACAACACAATGCTTCGTCAAATGGCTTCTTAAAGTGGAATTAGATTCCGGTTTAAGAAAAGTACCGCAACCTTTGCACCGTGCCTTATCGACACCGTTCGACATTTCGCATAAGTCGAAATGTTGAAATAGCTCTTTGTTCCTCGTTGTAGTTTTTATTCTAACAACGGTTGGTTCGGTTGAAGTGGATGCATCAACACCAACGGAACTATGAGCACTTCGTGAGCTTGCCATGGATGAAATAAAGATTGAATTATGAATTACGAACGTAATAGAAGAAGAGATTGAATCGAGAAGAAGTAGGTGATCGTTTTTCGAGCGTTTTTGATCGTTTTTGAGCGTTTAAGAAGAAGAGATGTTGTAAGATGTTGTGTGATCAAACCAAAACAATCCTCATCTATTTATACTAACGTTTAGGGGCAAAAAGGTCCAAAAAATGTTAAAAACGGCTAGAAACGGCTATATAACGGCTAGTTTTTTTTATACGATCGGTTAACCGGTCTCAACGGCTCTATTTTAGGCTCCAACGGCTAGTAACGGATATTTTTTTAAACCACTAACCGGTTAACCGGTTTATAACCGGTCCCAATAACCGGTTTTGCTTTAACCGGTTCCTAACCGGGTTGGCCCAAAAACATCCTAACCGGTCTCGAACCGCCAGTTTTTCGATTTCACCCAAACCGGTACCAATAACCGGTTCCCAAACCGGTTCGGTTCGGGTAACCGGTTTTTTTGTGCACCACTAAACGTAAGGGTCGAGCATAGGAGCACGTGCGTACATTTTATATCATTTGAACAAACTATCTATTTCGTTATGTGTTTTAAACATCGTAGTGTCTAATAATTTACTTTCCGCTGTATGTCAAACATTTTGTATTTCCGCTGCACGTAACTTATTTTCCGCTGCTTTATCATATAAACTGTTTGGTTGAGTTTATGTCAAATAATGTATTTTGAAACGCATATAGAGTTGTTCTATATAAACATGAGCTTTGATCCTGGCCACGTCACACTCATGTTGACTGACACCACACGTGGGAAATTGGGGGTGTGACAATTTTTTTCTTTAATTCTGTTATAGTCTTGACTAGGTTTTTTTATTTTTTTTGAATGTTCGTATTTACACCAATGTAACAAGTATAAAAATGACAAATTATTTGTAACGAGTTGTAACGAATTTGGGTTTACATTGTTGTAGAATAAATATGGGTTACGTTTAAGAGTGTAAACAAGCCAATCCGATCCCGAGCTCGTTAATTACATTATATTCTTGACTAGGTTTTTTATTTTTTCCGGATGCTCGTTAATTACGTTATATTCTTGATTTTGTAACGAATTTTGGTTTTTAAAGTATTAAAACGTGTTTACAATCTTGTAGATATAATTTTTAAAGTATTAAAATGTATTTACAATTTTGTAGATATAACGAATTTTGGTTTTTATCAACAAAATGTTATAATATTTTTTTAAAGTATTAAAATGTATTTACAATCTTGTAAATATAATTTTTTTAAAGTATTAATATGCATTTACAAGGACGAATTTTGGTTTTATCAATAAAATGTTATAGTATTTTTTTTAAAGTATTAAAATGTATTTACAATCTTGTAGATATAACGAATTTTGGAGCATCCGGAAAAAATAAAAAAACCTAATCAAGAATATAACGTAATTAACGAGCTCGGGATCGTCTTGGCTCGTTTACGCTCTTAAACGTAACCCCTATTTATTCTACAACAGTGTAAACCCCAATTGTTACAACTCGTTACAAATAATTTGTTATTTTTATACTTGTTACATTGGTGTAAATACGAATATCCGAAAAAAATAAAAAAACATAGTCAAGACTATAACAGAATTAAAGAGAAAAATAAGACGAGTAAAATGGTGCAATTTTTATAAAAAAATATTATAGTATAAAAAAGTTATGGATGTATAAAAAAAGATGGGGTAAGTTAGTACATAAAACAAATTACTAATCTACCCCTCATCAGATTTTTTTATTAATATCATGTGTCACCTTCGTATTGGATGTTTAGAGTTAATGAGTTATTGCTTTAAGGAAGGGTTATAATGCCATGTGTAATCGTACACTTGCTTTATTTTTTGTATTTAATTATTTTTTCTTTTATTTCATCCAAGAAAAAAAATATATATAGGCAGTGGCGGATCCAGGATTTTTTTCCAATGTTGTCACTCTATTTGTATGTTATAATTTCAGAGTATCGGACTTAATTTTCCATTCAGTTTTAACTTTCGGGTCGGGTATAAAAATGATAAAATAGTAATCATGAATGGAAATAAAAAAATACATAATATAAATTCGATAGTTTTTTAACCAATTTGGATTAAAACGTTTTAATTTACCACTCACATTTGTTTGTGGAGAATCATGCACTGTCAGTTGACATAGACCTCTAAGCAAACGTGCTCGTTTAACTTCAACATTTTTATTAGGACGATAAGATGAAATTGGTTTCTTTTCAAAAGGATCCATGTATCCAGAGGCAATCACCGTTCACGACACACAAACATGGATTTACGCATGAATTACTGACTTAAAACTCTTATATACAAAGTCCACGTATCCAGAGGCGATCACCATTCACGACATGCTGCAGTCCACGATTGCCGACTTAAAATTCTTCTCCATGTCCTGTTATGTTATCCGCGATTGTCTCGATCGGTCGACTGTCATTTGAGATGAAAGGCCAGAACTCAGTAAATGTTGTCACTAACACAAAAACCGATGATGTCACTTTAAAACACGATTCATAAATGTCTATGTATGCTGAAAAATGGCTGCTGTCCCATGACATCAATTGCTTCCAAGTATGTCTGCCACTGTATATAGTCTATGTATATTTTGGAAACCATGTTGAGTTGAAGAAACTTTGGAAATCACATATACTTGGTTCACATTTAGCCACATCACCATTTCATTTTGATAATCCAATATAATACAAGGACAATTTAGTCTTTTTTTTTTCACAAATACCTCCATACAATATTTTATTACTTAACTACATTCTCTCTCTTCAAATATTTTATTATTTAACCACATTCTCTTTCTTTAAATTCAAATTCGAATAAAATATTTAATTTTTAAACTTATCCCACCTAATTTTTTTCCACCAGGTTTTTAAAATGAGTAAAATGAATGATAAGATGCTGGATGTCTACAACTATTGTCGTTGTTACGTTACTGTTACGTTTTTTCGGATATTTTCTATATGTGTTGTCATACCTAACACATTGTTTGGTTATGTTTTATTTATGTTCACCAGATTTTATAACATTATAACATTGTTTTTTTAATTAACGCATAATTTCATAATAAATATCTGAATTTTGCATTTCGTTATATTTAAATAAAAAAATTTATATATTATTTCATAACAATGTTATGTATAATCAAAATTTTTTTATGGTTAGTAATATTTTATACAATCAGATACTTATAATCCCATAATATAGAAACTAACACTCAAGTTACGTTTATGTTACATCTCGACGGACATATTGAACATGTTTTTTATATACACTCTTATATTTTATTGTTTGTCATTTTTATATATTATCATAATTTGTCATTTTTTTCATACTACACAAGCATTTAATTATTGTTTGTTTCCTATTGTACCTTTTAAAATAAAATATGTCTTATACATTGAATCAAAAAGTGTACTATTGTACTTTTTACAATTAACTATTCATGACTTGATTTCTTAAAAAACATAAAAATAAATTCATTTTATTTTATATGTACACAATTTTAAAGATACAATAATTATTTTTCTATATATAATATCAGTTTTTGTAAGTTATTTTTTTTGAGATTTAACGTTTAAAATATAATTAAGTTGTTACACTAGCGTTACACATAACATTGTAGGTTATGTGTATTTTTCATTAAATTAATGTTACCAAATGTATTTTCCATCTAGTGTACTAATTAATAATTTTTTTATGATTTTCGTGCAAAACTTTTCATTAATTGTACTATTATACTGTTTTAATTTTTTTAATGTTACATTATATAACATTTCATTATGTTACATTATTGTTACATATGTAAAGTTAGTGTAACTAGAGTATTATGTTACTAATTTTATATTTTGCTCAATATTTCATAATTTGTATTTTTTTTTGTTTTCTTTTTTTTTTTGCTCAAATATTTTTAAACTTATGTTAACATGCAAATTACATATGTAAGTTAGTATAACCAGATTTTTTTGTCGTTGGAAGATATATGTGTTACATAGATGTTAAAATTACATATATGTAATTTTTATGTAACGTCAATGTAACATACATGTAACAATTGGTTACGTGTATAAAGTTAATAAAATTGAACTACGTCAATGTAAAATACATGTAACAATTGGTTACGTAATTTTTATGTAAGGTCAATGTAACATTATTTACTTGCTTGTGTATCTTGGTAGTTGTGTATTTGAATGCTTTACTACTTTTTGGTGAAGTCAATTGTACGATTGAGTTAAAAATTAAAAAAGTACACATTTTAAGATTACATTTTTACCTTTTTGTACCCTTTTGTACAATTGACAGATTTTTTAATATAAAACAATCACATCTACTTTTTCATATCTAATCTCATCCATCCAAATTTCTAATAAATGGTTCAAAATTAGTTTCCAAAGTTTCTTAATCTCAACCTAGTTTCCAATATAACCCTTTCCTATATATATATATATATATATATGTGTGTGTGTGTGTGTGTGTTTGTTTTTTAATTTTAATTTTTTTTGGATGATTGTGTGTGGGAGCGAGTCGAAAGAAAATGATATGGTTGTGTATAGGAGTATAATCAGGTTTCTAAAATATATATACATATGCATTCTCACTATGTTTTTATGACCCAATTTTCGTGTTTATTAAAGAAGTTTTGATTAAAACACTAAAGCTTTAAGTTTTGAGATTTGATTGTGAACCAATCAATTTAAACTAAATATATAATATCATTATATATTTTCTTTATTTAAATTGTTGAATTTTGCTCGGTTTTAAATGAATCTAATATAGCTTCATAAAATTTTAAGTTTAATCGAGATTAAAACCTAAGAAATTGACGGATGTGACACTATGATTGACATAAGAGCTTTAGACCTAGTTAGCTTATTTAAATATTATTTAATGTAATAGATTAGGGTTTTTGAATGATTTAATTATGTAATGAATGGTATTGAATGTTTCGAGTTTAATGAAATGTTTGAATTATTTACAATTGAATACCTTGTGCTTTTGAACAATCTACACTTCGCGGCGGCCTGTTGACTCTGCTATCGATCGGGGTGTGACAATAAAAATCATAAGTGATATGGATTGATGGTATGGTGTTGGTACTGTGAAAATTAACACCAACACCGACACCGGCTGAAGAACGGTACTGTTATAAAACTGTTTTTGCATATATATTTTTGATCTTCATTAACCGAACAGTCGTCACTTTATACGTTTCCTTTTTGCACTTAACCATGTTGATGCCACCAACATAATGCACATGAATGAAATTGGTAGACAAGTTGCATCACATGATATCTCTTTTGACCATTTATATTATTTTTTTCTATTAAATTGCCTTTTTATCTTCATAACCGAGTTGTGGTAGCTTCATATCTTTCTCTTTTTGTACTTAACCACACTCATTCCACCAAAACAATGGATATAAATGAAGTTCGTAATTAAACATGTTATATCACATGATGTAGCTTATGATTCTTCATGTGTTTTATCTATTATATTACCTTTTTAAAATTTTTATACCGAAACATACTAAGCATAATAGTGTTTTTTAATTTTCATGATCGAGCATTCACAATTTCATATGTATTTATAATCATACCACCATGCTGCAACACAAAGTTTTTATCATATCAACAACACATGGGTAGTTTGGCTTGTATAAAACAGGAGCAAGAGTCGGTCACCGGTCAGCTGTATCAATTTTCTATACTTATTTTGTTGGCTAAATAATAATAACTAGGGGTTAACCCGCGCGTTGCCGCAGTAACCCCATATTAGTACAAAAAACGGTATCTAATCGATTAAAATTATGTCAAAAAATATATTAAGTCATACTAATCTATCAATATAGATATTGATATTATGCCTGGCAAAACGGTCGGTTAGGGTAACGGGTCAGAACGGGTTCGGTTCATATTAGGTGCGGGTCAGAACGAGTTTTAAGCAAAATAGTTCGGGTCTAAATGTATTGTTCTTAAAAAACATCAATTTAATTTAACTTTAGATGTGTTAGTCCATTTGGATATTTTTAGTGATTTTCTCTTTAAATATGTTATTAATCATTTTTAAATGTTTGAATCCATTGTATTTACATAATTTTTTGGTTACCCGTCTTGACCCGCATTGTGTTCAAGTGCTACACATCTCAAACCATTCAATATTATGAGGTTACCAATTTCAACCCATTATATTACAATTGTTTACCCAAAACAACTCATTTCCTTTGACATGGGTAAAAATTGTCACCTCTAATTGATATCTAATTAATTATAAGTAGTCGTCTTTTAGACTCATCCTGCCGTGGTGATAGAATCACGAATATCTAAACATAAACAAAAAAACTAATTTCAACAGTTGTTAATCCATCATAAAACAATAAATCAAACGCATGCAAAAGTTTTGACTCTAGGACGTATGTCCGAGCCCACCCCAAGAGGAACCTCACAACTGGGTAAACCCCCTGAACCTGCCTCAGCAAATATGCTTCGGTCTGGATTCGAACCCCTGACCTCTTATATAGAATTCAAGAATGTACCATTAGGCTATAAGCCTTTAATTAGTATATTAGTATTAAATAATAAATTATTTAATTATTATTAACATTATAAAATAAATATTTTTTTATTAAAAGTTGTAATTACGGTTGTACGCTGTTTTTTTTGACCCAATCTTGCATATTATATAATCTTCCTATCCTAATAAATGATTCCAAAAAATGCCACATGTCATTTTCTTATTATTTCAAAAAAATGTTTATATTTAAATATAATAACTCACAATTAATTAATGTTGTTTCCATAAATACACTAAATTAATATTATAATTAATCATAATAAACATGATCTAATCTTTCATTTAGTCTACATTATATTAATTTAATGAACAACTAATTACAAAATTATTCAATTCACAACAACTTTCTTAATTTTTTATATTAATATGATAAAATTAAATGCATTAAATCCTACAATATGTAATAAAATTATTATAATTATGTAAAATTATGAAGACATAATTTTTATCTACAAACACGTGTAATACAAGGGTTTATAACCTAGTTATTAATATTTAATTAATATTTATAATATATAATAACCATTATTTAATTATTATTAATATTTAAGTATTATTACTATTAACTCGCAATTATGTCGTTTGCCTTTTGTATATATAGTAATTTCAACATTAATACACAAGTGTTGGTGTTATGTGACTCGTAAGACTATGCAATTACATGATACGTGCATGGCATCCACAATCTTATTTTTGTTTTTTTATCATTTTTTCCTATCTATCTTATTTTTCCTTTTATTTTCTTTTCTTAATTTTTTTTATTTTTCTCTTTTTACATTGCTTTTTTTACAACCGCCATCGTCAAATCGTTCCCCACCTTAACCGTTGATGATTTGGGTGTTTTCATGTGTTTTATGTAATTGCAAGTTTTTATTAGATAAATACATGAAATATGGTGATTGGTTGTATGTTTTTGTAATTTCAAGTTTTCGGGTGAGAATTATATGTACTGGAAGGTCAAGGAATAAACGATAGGTGAAGAAGGAAGTCATGAAGGTTAAAATAAAAGAAAATGAAGTTTTTCTTGAAGTGGTTTATCAAGATGGCGTATTGGTAGGATATCACAAAGAATTTAAAGTGAATAAGCCCTGGCCAGCATACCATATGCTGGGCTTGGCGTACAATACGTCGGGTACAACTAATGTGAAGCCCCGATCCCCGGGAGCCTCCCAGAGGTTGGTTTTCATCATAACGCATAGTTCTTAAACCAAAAACTTTCATAAGTATGCAGTGGAATTTAAAACATTGTCAAATACAAAATATACTGAAATAGATTGAATCAAAACATTTAGGATTGCCAACACCATCGGATTCTCTATCTTGATGCCCGAGCTCCATGCTTCCTCTTACCTTAGCTTTAACCTGACATACATGCTAAAATGTCAGCTTACGCTGGTGAGTTCTAGTTTTCATAAAACCACATTAAACATACTTAACATAAACATCATTCCTTACACATAGTCCATAACCTTAAAACATAACATCGTGAACATCATCATCATACATTCCACTGTCACCCTATGAACAATGGGCTTATGCCGGCACAAGGCTCCATACCCAGTTATAGTTATAGTCATGGTTGACTATCATACCCAGTTATAGTTGTGGTTGACTCTCATGCCCAATTATAGTCGTGGTTGACTATCATGCCCAGTTATAGTCGTGGTTGACTATCATACCCAGTTATAGTCGTGGTTAACTTTCATACCCAGTTATATTCACTGGTACCTCATTCGTACATTTTCCTATAACACGTATAGGAACATCATTCATCGCATATGACATACTAGCATCATATCATCATCCATCGTATTCGTAATAACATCATAACATTTCATGCTAGCATTTTATCATCAAAACATCATTACTTTGCCCTAATATCATAGGACTCATTATATCATGTCATGCCAGTATCATTTCATCATTTCATCATAACCTCCTAGCATTGAATACATATCATGCTATCATCATATCATCAGATCATACATTCTGGCATTCATGAACATTTCAGACTAGCACCTTAACATCATAGCATACTGGCCTAACAGCAAAGCCACATATTGTGAGGCCTCGAATCCCGGGAGTCCCCTCGGTTGGCACACATCAAACCCATAGTCCTTAAAAACATATTTACTTTATTTCAGCAGCGGAATTTAAAGTGATTACATAAAATATTATACATATCTAAACAAACATTCATACATAACCCACGTCTTTAATATTCTATAACATAGCCAGTTCATGCCAGGGTAGTTCTCAGGGTATGCCTTGAGCTTTCCTGCTATTCTCTCTCGATACCATTTAACCTGATATGCATGTAAAACAAGTCAGCTTTATACTGGTGAGTTCTAAGTTACATTTTTAAACAAAACTTTATCCGTTCATATCATCATATATCATAACTCAACTACATAACATACATGGCATCATGCATAAATGCATTTCATACACATATTCATATTATCAATCTCCCTGTACAAGAAACTTAGCCTCAACTGTTGACCCGAAGTCAACAGGCTTGTGCAGCACAAGACACCTCAACTGACGACCCGAAGTCGACAGGCTTGTATAAATACAAGACACCTCAACTGCCAACCCGAAGTTGACAGGCTCATACATGTATAAGACTTCCTCAACTGGAGACACATAGTCGACAGGCCTGTTCTTTCACAGGACTTCTTAAACCATCAACCGAAATTGACGGCTCATACCGGTACAAGACTTCTTAACATACATCAAGCGTACAAAACATGGCTTAAAAAACTTAAACCATCATAGTCATAACAGATTCGCACCGCAGTGCTCAGGTTTTGCCCAACCGCAGCTAGGATTTCAAAACCCCATTTCCTCCTTGACCTCGGTCGATGTCTTTCAAAATAATCATTTTCTGCTCAAACACAGTTGAGACTTGAAAACATTCTTTACATCTCAGCTGATATTCTTTAAGTCATTTACTTCTCAACCGCAATCAAGACTTAAAACATTATTCATTTTCGAACATTCTTTACATAAACATTTTTTTATCTGAAAACATACTTTACCTGAATACATACTTTACCTAAAAACCTTCTTTACCTGATCATAATCAGGTTAAAATCATTCTCATACCATAGCTTTATAACATACATATTCTTTTATCTGACCATAGTCAGGTAAATCAATCATTTTCATAAATTAACTTTATAACATGCATATCAGCCCAAAATGACCAAACATTTAAAACAGGGCTATAAGAACTCACTTGATGTCTTACTACAGCAAGATCCCTCGTAAACTGGTACTAACAGTATACTCTGCATTGGTTTGCATTTAATTAGCTATCTATACTTTAACTTACAGATTAAATCTTTCTGAACGTTCAATGTCAAAGACATTGCCTTGATAGTCGTCAAACCGATATTAGGTTGATGACACATTTGATTAGTCTAAATAAATCTTGGATTAATCAAATAGCTAATGTTGTTAATTGTAATGCTAAAACAGGTTTCTAGACAGATTAATGGATTAGGAATGATCAATCCTTGTTATTGATTACCCAGATATCATGAAATATCACAACATAGCACTAGAATAGGTTTAACAACCATATTTAACATACTAGTTTGCGTGTTATCATAAACATCAGATAACCATTCCAATGAGTATGTTAATGGTTGTGACTAGTTTGAAACACCTGGATTTCACATTGCAGGTCAAGGATTAATCAAACTAATCACATACAGTGTCATAATCACATGGTTTAAACCATTATAACCATTGTTATGATTCCATGAAAACCGGGAATTACAACGGCTCAAAACAAGGATTTACCCATTAACAGTTCAAGTTTGTTATTTATAATCAATCCTAGCCATCATCTAGGCAATAATCAACAACCCTAATTATATTATCACGTTCATAAACAAGATTTAATCAATCATAATCAATCTAGAAGGTTAAAATGAACCGTTAACTCTTCAAACGGAGTTCTGTGCGTAAAAAGACGATCAGGACTTGTTTTAGCGATTCTTGGAGCGATCCACGTGATCAGGAGGCTTCGAAATTGAAGATTGTATGGCTTGGAAGTGGTTTTTCGTGTGTGTGGTGGCTGATCTCGAAGATAAGAAGAAGAATTTGAGATATGGATGAAAAATCTTGACTTTTTAAGCAAAATCCCGTCCAGACCACCTTAGGCACATCGCCCCAGGCCAGGCTTCGACCTGGGGCGTACCGCAAGGACCCTATGGCGGCCAGATTTCCACTTTTTGATTTTTATCTTCGTTTCGCGATTCCGGACAATCCGTAACTCCGTTTCGCGCACGGTTTTCGCCCACGTTCACCATTTCTCGCGTACTATCATCCTGTAATAATTCCATTTATCAAATCATTTCGGATTTCAAGCACATTCAAATGTGCTAAATTTTCGGCTGTTACAAATCTACCCTCCTTAAAATAGGTTTCGTCCTCAAAACCTGTTACGTTCCAAACAAATGTGGGTAGAGTCGTTTCATCTCGTCTTCAGTCTCCCAGGTATCCTCTGATCCTTGTCGGTGTTTCCATTGAACCTTAACTAGTCTAATCATCTTGTTACGTAATTGTTTTTCTTTCGTATCAACGAGTGCAACGGGTTCTTCTATGTAGTTCAACCTTTCATCAACTTCAATGTCATTTAACGGCACATATGCTACATCATCTGCTAGGCATTTTATCAGATGTGAAACATGAAATGTCCGATGAATTCCACTCAGTTCATCTGGTAGATCTAATCGGTAGGCTACCTTACCGACCCGTGCCATTATTCGAAAAGGTCCAATAAATCTCGGACTCAGCTTTCCTCTTTTTCTGAATCGAATAACTTCCTTCCACGGTGAAACTTTTAACAGTACTTTATCACCTACTTCAAATTCTATTGGCCTCTGTCTTTTATCGGCATAGGACTTTTGTCGATCCTGTGCAGCTTTCATTCGCGCTTTAACCAGTTGAAGCTTTTCAGTCAATTAAATTACTGCAGCTTTACTTCCCACTTCTTTCTGTCCTATTCCTCCCCAACACACAGGTGTTCTACAGTGTCGCCCGTACAACGCCTCATATGGTGGCATGCCAATACTAGCATGATAGCTGTTGTTGTACGAGAATTCCACTAGTGGTAAATGATCATCCCAACTACCACCAAAATCAATAATACAGGCTCTGAGCATATCCTCTAAAGTTTGGATAGTCCTTTCAGACTGTCCGTCGGTCTGAGGATGATACGCAGTGCTGATATTGAGTCTTGTGCCCATTGATTCATGAAACTGTTTCCAAAATCTTGAAACAAATCGTGTGTCACGATCGGACACTATAGAAACTGGAACTCCATGTCTTGTAATTATTTCTTTCACAAATAATTCAGACAGTTTCTCTGACGTATAAGTCTCACGTATAGGCAAGAAATGAGCACTTTTTGTTAACTGGTCTACAATCACCCAAATAGTATCATGACGTTTCGCCGTGAGAGGCAACTTGGTAATAAAATCCATGGTGATGTTTTCCCACTTTCATTCTGGAACTTCTAGAGATTGCACATAACCATAAGATTTCTGATGTTCAGCCTTTACTTGCGCACATGTCAAACATTTGTTTACGTACTGCATCACATTAAACTTCATACCTGGCCACCGTAATCCTTTCGGAGGTCTTGATACATTTTCGTTGCACCAGGATGAATAGAGTAACGTGACTTATGTGCTTCATCAAGAATCCTTGACCTGATGTCCCCGTTTCGTGGAACCCACATTCGACCAAATCGGATCTTAACACCAAACTCATTTTCTTCTAAATTCTTAACTTGACCAAAAATTCTTTCGAACCCAACATTTTCTTCCTTTAGTCCTTCCTTCTGTGCATCTTTGAGTTCATTCAGGAAATCTGGTGTTATCACCAAACTATAAGACTTAACCCGTATAGCAAAGTGTTCCGTCTTGCGACTTAGAGCATCGGCCACTACATTTGCCTTTCCCGGGTGGTACAAGATCTCACAGTCATAATCCTTTAGTAGCTCCAGCCATCTTCTTTGTCTCATATTCAATTCTTTCTGTTCAAAGAAGTATTTTAAGCTTTTATGATCTGTGTAGATTGTACATTTCACTCCATAGAGATAATGCCTCCAAATTTTTAAAGCAAATACCACAGCAGCCAATTCCAAATCATGAGTTTGATAATTAGCTTCATGGGTTTTCAATTGTCTTGAGGCATATGCTTATTACCTTTCCTCTTTGCATAAGTACACAACCCAAGCCCAAATAAGACGCATCTGTGTATACTACCATGTCTTCATTACCATCCGGTAATGTTAAAATAGGAGCTTCGGTTAACCTCTTCTTTAGTTCTTCAAAAGCTTGGACCTGAGTTGGACCCCAATCATACTTTACTTGTTTCCTCGTCAATTTTGTCAACGGTGTAGCAATTCTAGAGAAATCCTGAATAAATCTTCTGTAATAACCTGCTAAACCGAGAAAGCTACGTACTTCCGTTGGTGTTTTCGGAGAATTCCATTTCATTACTGTTTCTATTTTAGCTGGGTCCACCATTATGCCTTCTGGGCTAATAACATGACCTAGGAACTACACTTCTCCTAACCAAAAGGCACATTTGGAGAACTTTGCATACAACTTTTCTCTTCTTAGCATTTCAAGTACTTCCCGAAGATGACACGCATGATCACCTTCGCTCTTTGAGTATATTAAAATGTCGTCAATGAACACAATCACTGATCAGTTTAGCATGGATCTGCACACCCGATTCATCAAATCCATAAACGCTGCAGGAGCGTTAGTTAACCCAAAAGACATTACAAGAAATTCATAATGTCCATAATGTGTGCGAAACGCTGTCTTCGGAATGTCTTGTTCTCTTACCTTTAGTTGATGATACCCCGATCTGAGATCGATTTTAGAAAACCAACTTGCCCCCTGCAATTGGTCAAATAGATCATCAATTCTTGGTAACGGATACTTGTTCTTTATCGTGAGCTTGTTCAATTCCCTATAATCAATGCACATTCTCATGCTTCCGTCCTTTTTCTTGAGAAACAACACTGGTGCACCTCAAGGTGACACACTTGGTCGTATATAACCTTTGTCTAGAAGGTCCTGTAGTTGGGTCATTAATTCTTTCATCTCTGTTGGAGCCAGACGGTACGGTGCCTTGGCGACAGGTTGAGCTCCTGGCACAACATCAATTTGGAATTCGATTTCCCGATCAGGTGGAATTCCTGGCAAATCCTCAGGAAATACATCAGGAAAGTTACACACCACGGGTATGTCTTCCAATTCTTTTACCTTAGATTCTTTATCAATAACATAAGCCATATAAGCCCCACACCCTCGCCTCATAAATTCTCTTGCCTTAATCATCGAAATGACTTTAGGCACGTTGAACACTTTATCCCCGTAAACCGTTACTGAACTCCCATTAAGAGCCGTTAATAAAATCATATTTCGTCGACAAACAATGTTAGCCTCATATTTGGCCAACCAATCCATGCCCAAAACTACATCAAAACCTCCTAACGTAATCAGAAACAACTTAACAGGAAATTTATGACCTTCTATATCAATGTAACAATCATCCTCAATGGCTTCCGTTACTCTAGTCGATTTACCAAGAGCAGTTTTCATGTTAAAAACATGTTCTATCTTTTTAACATTTGCACACATTTATCACAAAAAGCGATAGCCACAAAGCTCGTACTTGCACCAGAATCAAATAGAACTGAAGCATGGATATCATTAATCAAGAATGTACCTGTCACCACATCAGGGTCTTTGGCTGCCTGATCTCTAGTCATAGTAAAGGCACGAGCTTTTTCCTTTTGCTTTTCCCCTCCCTTGCTACTTTCAGGTTTGGTAGATTTAGTAGTTATTGCCTTCGGTTTAAAGCAATTCTTGCTCACGTGACCGAATCCATCACAATTGTAACACTTTGGCATATTCAGGCAATCATAAGAGAGATGTCCAGTCTTTCCACAACGGTAGCACAAAGTAGTCCCCGTAAGACATTCTCCCCTATGTCTCTTTCCACACTTAGGGCATTTTTCAATTTCTTTCGTTCTAAACCTTTTCATAGGGGGTCCAGATTTGTCAGTTCTGTTTCTTTTAAATTTAGGTGACCACTTCTGCTTCGGTTCCTCCTTTGTTGGTTCAGCTTCAACAACATCATCCCAGACAATGCCGCTAATTTCTACGGCTGAGTCAAAAGTTCTGGGAGCATGCGCCTTCACATGTGTTCGGACTTTAGGTGGTAACCCCTCCACATATAACTTCAGTCTGCGTTCCTCCGTGCTTACCAAATGAGGAACCAATCTTGACATTTCATTAAATTTTGACGTATATTGCCGATGATTCATATGTCCAGCTTTCAAAGTCAGAAATTCCCGCTCGATTTTATCAATTTCATTCTTCGGACAAAAGTGTTTTATAACTAATTCCTTCAATTCCTCCCATTTCAAGCCTTCCACATCAGTAGTGGTCTTTGACTGTTTGACGGTGTTCCACCAATGTAGAGCTTCTTCAGTAAATGAATGAGCTGCAAATTTCCCAGCTTGGTCTTCCCGGCATTCACTGATAGCGATCACCGCCTCCATAGCCGAAACCCAGTGGCAGGTGGCCACGACATCCTTCTTACCATCGAAGGATGGTGGACTGCATCCTTTGAAGGCCTTGTAGTCACAACCCTTCTGTTTCTCTGACACAGAATCACCGTTCTTAGTTCCGGTGATCACAACTTCATCTTCTTTGGTGCTCTCCTTAGTTCCTTCAGACTTATCTTTCAGAGTATCCTTCAGTATTTTTGTAATTAAAGCTGGTAGCTTCTCATCCATGATTTTGCAAACCTCATCAGAAATAGCCTTCACTACGATAGGCTCTAGAGTAAACTCGTCTTCATCTTCCTGTTGCTCGTTGTGCTCGTAGTCGTCTTCATTGACGGTTTCTTCATTCTCGATACGTGGTTCTTCAGGTTACTGTGGTTGTTTACGTGGTCTACCCCTTTTTCCAGCCATTTAACTACCTACATGATGCAACAATTGATGAGTCACTACAGGATCAGTTTAGCACGAAATAAGCTTTGTAAATCGTTAATGACGTTGATCAGGTGTTATTAACCATTTACCCAACTCATAGGCTCTAAACGTTTCCCATCCCGTCACCCCAACGTGCATAACACTAACTACCTCTCTAACCTTGCACCTACGTCTTAACTCATACACAACATTCAGCTCGTGGCATCAAACTACCCTTGACTGGCATTCATATCATTCTGTCCCATTTTCAGTTTAAGTCCAGGCATTAGGGATGACCGGATCTCTCAAACTATGGCTCTGATACTAACTTGTGAGGCCCCGAATCCCGGGATTCCCCTCGGTTGGCACACATCAAACCCATAGTCCTTAAAAACATATTTACTTTATTTCAGCAGCGGAATTTAAAGTGATTACATAAAATATTATACATATCTAAACAAACATTCATACATAACCCACGTCTTTAATATTCTATAACATAGCAAGTTCATGCCAGGGTAGTTCTCAGGGTATGCCTTGAGCTTTCCTGCTATTCTCTCTCGATACCATTTAACCTGATATGCATGTAAAACAAGTCAGCTTTATACTGGTGAGTTCTAAGTTACATTTTTAAACAAAACTTTATCCGTTCATATCATCATATATCATAACTCAACTACATAACATACATGGCATCATGCATAAATGCATTTCATACACATATTCATATTATCAATCTCCCTGTACAAGAAACTTAGCCTCAACTGTTGACCCGAAGTCAACAGGCTTGTGCAGCACAAGACACCTCAACTGACGACCCGAAGTCGACAGGCTTGTATAAATACAAGACACCTCAACTGCCAACCCGAAGTTGACAGGCTCATACATGTATAAGACTTCCTCAACTGGCGACACATAGTCGACAGGCCTGTTCTTTCACAGGACTTCTTAAACCATCAACCGAAATTGACGGCTCATACCGGTACAAGACTTCTTAACATACATCAATCATACAAAACATGGCTTAAAAAACTTAAACCATCATAGTCATAACAGATTCGCACCGCAGTGCTCAGGTTTTGCCCAACCGCAGCTGGGATTTCAAAACCCCATTTCCTCCTTGACCTCGATCGATGTCTTTCAAAATAATCATTTTCTGCTCAAACACAGTTAAGACTTGAAAACATTCTTTACATCTCAGCTGATATTCTTTAAGTCATTTACTTCTAAACCGCAGTCGAGACTTAAAACATTATTCATTTTCGAACATTCTTTACATAAACATTTTTTATCTGAAAACATACTTTACCTGAATACATACTTTACATAAAAACCTTCTTTACATGATCATAATCAGGTTAAAATCATTCTCATACCATAGCTTTATAACATACATATTCTTTTATCTGACCGTAGTCAGTTAAATCAATCATTTTCATAAATTAACTTTATAACATGCATATCAGCCCAAAATGACCAAACATTTAAAACAGGGCTATAAGAACTCACTTGATGTCTTACTACAGCAAGATCCCTCGTAAACTGGTACTAACAGTATACTCTGCATTGGTTTGCATTTAATTAGCTATCTATACTTTAACTTACAGATTAAATCTTTCTGAACGTTCAATGTCAAAGACATTGCCTTGATAGTCGTCAAACCGATATTAGGTTGATGACACACTTGATTAGTCAGAATAAATCTTGGATTAATCAAATAGCTAATGTTGTTGATTGTAATGCTAAAACAGGTTCCTAGACAGATTAATGGATTAGGAATGATCAATCCTTGTTATTGATTACCCAGATATCATGAAATATCACAACATAGCACTAGAATAGGTTTAACAACCATATTTAACATACTAGTTTGCGTGTTATCATAAACGTCAGATAACCATTCCAATGAGTATGTTAATGGTTGTGACTAGTTTGAAACACCTGGATTTCACATTGCAGGTCAAGGATTAATCAAACTAATCACATACAGTGTCATAATCACATGGTTAAACCATTATAACCGTTGATATGATTACATGCAAACCGGGCATTACAACGGCTCAAAACAAGGATTTACCCATTAACACTTCAAGTTTGTTATTTATAATCAATCCTAGCCATCATCTAGGCAATAATCAACAACCGTAACTATATTATCACGTTCATAAACAAGATTTAATCAATCATAATCAATCTAGAAGGTTAAAATGAATCGTTAACTCTTCAAACGGAGTTCTGTGCGTAAAAAGACGATCAGGACTTGGTTTAACGATTCTTGGAGCGATCCACGTGATCAGGAGACTTCGAAATTGAAGATTGGATGGCTTGGAAGTGGTTTTTCGTGTGTGTGGTGGCTGATCTCGAAGATAAGAAGAAGAATTTGAGATATGGATGAAAAATCTTGACTTTTTAAGCAAAATCCCGTCCAGACCACCTTAGGCGCATCGCCCCAGGCCAGGCTTCGACCTGGGGCGTACCGCAAGGACCCTATGGCGGCCAGATTTCCACTTTTTGATTTTTATCATCGTTTCGCGATTACGGACAATCCGTAACTCCGTTTCGCGCACAGTTTTCGCCCACGTTCACCATTTCTCGCGTACTATCATCCTGTAATAATTCCATTTATCAAATCATCGCGGATTTCAAGCACGTTCAAATGTGCTAAATTTTCGGCTGTTACAAATCTACCCTCCTTACAATAGGTTTCGTCCTCCAAACCTGTTACGTTCCAAACAAATGTGGGTAGAGTCGTTTCATCTCGTCTTCAGTCTCCCAGGTAGCCTCTGATCCTTTTCGGTGTTTCCATTATCCATTAGATAATGAACGATTGGTTCTAAGCCATCTCTGGCGATTAATCAACAATTCGAACTAGTCTAATCATCTTGTTACGTAATTGTTTTTCTATCATATCAACGAGTGCAACTGGTTCTTCTATGTAGTTCAACCTTTCATCAACTTCAATGTCATTTAACGTCACATATGCTACATCATCTGCTAGGCATTTTCTCAGATGTGAAACATGAAATGTCGGATGAATTCCACTCAGTTCATCTGGTAGATCTAATCGGTAGGCTACCTTACCGACTCGTGCTATTATTCGAAAAGGTCCAATAAATCTCGGACTCAGCTTTCCTCTTTTTCTGAATCGAATAACTCCCTTCCACGGTGAAACTTTTAACAGTACTTTATCACCTACTTCAAATTCTATTGGCCTCCGTCTTTTATCGGCATAGGACTTTTGTCGATCCTGTGCAGCTTTCATTCGCGCTTTAACCAGTTGAAGCTTTTCAGTCAATTCAATTACTGCAGCTTTACTTCCCACTTCTTTCTGTCCTACTCCTCCCCAACACACAGGTGTTCTACAACGTCGCCCATACAACGCCTCATATGGTGGCATGCCAATACTAGCATGATAGCTGTTGTTGTACGAGAATTCCACTAGTGGTAAATGATCATCCCAACTACCACCAAAATCAATAATGCAGGCTCTGAGCATATCCTCTAAAGTTTGGATAGTCCTTTCAGACTGTCCGTCGGTCTGAGGATGATACGCAGTGCTGATATTGAGTCTTGTGCCTATTGATTCATGAAACTGTTTCCAAAATCTTGAAACAAATCGTGTGTCACGATCGGACACTATAGAAACTGGAACTCCATGTCTTGTAATTATTTCTTTCACAAATAATTCAGACAGTTTCTCTGACGTATAAGTCTCACGTATAGGCAAGAAATGAGCACTTTTTGTTAACCGGTCTACAATCACCCAAATAGTATCATGACGTTTCGCCGTGAGAGGCAACTTGGTAATAAAATCCATGGTGATGTGTTCCCACTTTCATTCTGGAACTTCTAGAGATTGCACATAACCATAAGGTTTCTGATGTTCAGCCTTTACTTGCGCACATGTCAAACATTTGTTTACGTACTGCATCACATTAAACTTCATACCTGGCCACCGTAATCCTTTCGGAGGTCTTGATACATTTTCGTTGCACCAGGATGAATAGAGTAACGTGACTTATGTGCTTCATCTAGAATCCTTGAACTGATGTCCCTGTTTCGTGGAACCCACATTCGACCAAATCGGATCTTAACACCAAACTCATTTTCTTCTAAATTCTTAACTTGACCAAAAATTCTTTCGAACCCAACATTTTCTTCCTTTAGTCCTTCCTTATGTGCATCTTTGAGTTCATTCAGGAAATCTGGTGTTATCACCAAACTATAAGACTTAACCCGTATAGCAGAGTGTTTTGTCTTGCGACTTAGAGCATCGGCCACTACATTTGCCTTTCCCGGGTGGTACAAGATCTCACAGTCATAATCCTTTAGTAGCTCCAGCCATCTTCTTTGTCTCAAATTCAAGTCTTTCTGTTCAAAGAAGTATTTTAAGCTTTTATGATCTGTGTAGATTGTACATTTCACTCCTTAGAGATAATGCCTCCAAAATTTTAAAGCAAATACCACAGCAGCCAATTCCAAATCATGAGTTTGATAATTAGCTTCATGGGTTTTCAATTGTCTTGAGGCATATGCTTATTACCTTTCCTCTTTGCATAAGTACACAACCCAAGCCCAAATAAGACGCATCTGTGTATACTACCATGTCTTCATTACCATCCGGTAATGTTAAAATAGGAGCTTCGGTTAACCTCTTCTTTAGTTCTTCAAAAGCTTGGACCTGAGTTGGACCCCAATCATACTTTACTTCTTTCCTCGTCAATTTTGTCAACGGTGTAGCAATTCTAGAGAAATCCTGAATAAATCTTCTGTAATAACCTGCTAAACCGAGAAAGCTACGTACTTCCATTGGTGTTTTCGGAGAATTCCATTTCATTACTGTTTCTATTTTAGCTGGGTCCACCATTATGCCTTCTGGGCTAATAACATGACCTAGGAACTACACTTCTCGTAACCAAAAGGCACATTTGGAGAACTTTGCATTCAACTTTTCTCTTCTTAGCATTTCAAGTACTTCCCGAAGATGACACGCATGATCACCTTCGCTCTTTGAGTATATTAAAATGTCGTCAATGAACACAATCACTGATCGGTTTAGCATGGATCTGCACACCCGATTCATCAAATCCATAAACGCTGCAGGAGCGTTAGTTAACCCAAAAGACATTACAAGAAATTCATAATGTCCATAATGTGTGCGAAACGCTGTCTTCGGAATGTCTTGTTCTCTTACCTTTAGTTGATGATACCCCGATCTGAGATCGATTTTAGAAAACCAACTTGCCCCTTGCAATTGGTCAAATAGATCATCAATTCTTGGTAACGGATACTTGTTCTTTATCGTGAGCTTGTTCAATTCCCTATAATCAATGCACATTCTCATGCTTCCGTCCTTTTCCTTGAGAAACAACACTAGAGCACCCCAAGGTGAGACACTTGGTCGTATATAACCTTTGTCTAGAAGCTCCTGTAGTTGGGTCATTAATTCTTTCATCTCTGTTGGAGCCAGACGGTACGGTGCCTTGGCGACAGGTTGAGCTCCTGGCACAACATCAATTTGGAATTCGATTTCCCGATCAGGTGGAATTCCTGGCAAATCCTCAGGAAATACATCAGGAAAGTTACACACCACGGGTATGTCTTCCAATTCTTTTACCTTAGATTCTTTATCAATAACATAAGCCATATAAGCCCCACACCCTCGCCTCATAAATTCTCTTGCCTTAATCATCGAAATGACTTTAGGCACGTTGAACACTTTATCCCCGTAAACCGTTACTGAACTCCCATTAAGAGCCGTTAATAAAATCATATTTCGTCGACAAACAATGTTAGCCTCATATTTGGCCAACCAATCCATGCCCAAAACTACATCAAAACCTCCTAACGTAATCAGAAACAACTTAACAGGAAATTTATGACCTTCTATATCAATGTAACAATCATCCTCAATGGCTTCCGTTACTCTAGTCGATTTACCAAGAGCAGTTTCTATGTTAAAAACATGTTCTATCTTTTTAACATTTGCACACATTTATCACAAAAAGCGATAGCCACAAAGCTCGTACTTGCACCAGAATCAAATAGAACTGAAGCATGGATATCATTAATCAAGAATGTACCTGTCACCACATCAGGGTCTTTGGCTGCCTGATCTCTAGTCATAGTAAAGGCACGAGCTTTTGCCTTTTGCTTTTCCCCTCCCTTTCTACTTTCAGGTTTGGCAGATTCAGTAGTTATTGCCTTCGGTTTAAAGCAATTCTTGCTCACGTGACCGAATCCATCACAATTGTAACACTTTGGCATATTCAGGCAATCATAAGAGAGATGTCCAGTCTTTCCACAACGGTAGCACAAAGTAGTCCCCGTAAGACATTCTCCCCTATGTCTCTTTCCACACTTAGGGCATTTTTCAATTTCTTTCGTTCTAAACCTTTTCATAGGGGGTCCAGATTTGTCAGTTCTGTTTCTTTTAAATTTAGGTGACCACTTCTGCTTCGGTTCCTCCTTTGTTGGTTCAGCTTCAACAACATCATCCCAGACAATGCCGCTAATTTCTACGGCTGAGTCAAAAGTTCTGGGAGCATGCGCCTTCACATGTGTTCGGACTTTAGGTGGTAACCCCTCCACATATAACTTCAGTCTGCGTTCCTCCGTGCTTACCAAATGAGGAACCAATCTTGACATTTCATTAAATTTTGACGTATATTGCCGATGATTCATATGTCCAGCTTTCAAAGTCAGAAATTCCCGCTCGATTTTATCAATTTCATTCTTCGGACAAAAGTGTTTTATAACTAATTCCTTCAATTCCTCCCATTTCAAGCCTTCCACATCAGTAGTGGTCTTTGACTGTTTGACGGTGTTCCACCAATGTAGAGCTTCTTCAGTAAATGAATGAGCTGCAAATTTCCCAGCTTGGTCTTCCCGGCATTCACTGATAGCGATCACCGCCTCCATAGCCGAAACCCAGTGGCAGGTGGCCACGACATCCTTCTTACCATCAAAGGATGGTGGACTGCATCCTTTGAAGGCCTTGTAGTCACAACCCTTCTGTTTCTCTGACACAGAATCACCGTTCTTAGTTACGGTGATCACAACTTCATCTTCTTTGGTGCTCTCCTTAGTTCCTTCAGACTTATCTTTCAGAGTATCCTTCAGTATTTTTGTAATCAAAGCTGGTAGCTTCTCATCCATGATTTTGCAAACCTCATCAGAAATAGCCTTCACTACGATAGGCTCTAGAGTAAACTCGTCTTCATCTTCCTGTTGCTCGTTGTGCTCGTAGTCGTCTTCATTGACGGTTTCTTCATTCTCGATACGTGGTTCTTCAGGTTACTGTGGTTGCTTACGTGGTCTACCCCTTTGTCCAGCCATTTAACTACCTACATGATGCAACAATTGATGAGTCAGTACAGGATCAGTTTAGCACGAAATAAGTTTTGTAAATCGTTAATGACGTTGATCAGGTGTTATTAACCATTTACCCAACTCATAGGCTCTAAACGTTTCCCATCCCGTCACCCCAACGTGCATAACACTAACTACCTCTCTAACCTTGCACCTACGTCTTAACTCATACACAACATTCAGCTCGTGGCATCAAACTACCCTTGACTGGCATTCATATCATTCTGTCCCATTTTCAGTTTAAGTCCAGGCATTAGGGATGACCGGATCTCTCAAACTATGGCTCTGATACTAACTTGTGAGGCCCCGAATCCCGGGATTCCCCTCGGTTGGCACACATCAAACCCATAGTCCTTAAAAACATATTTACTTTATTTCAGCAGCGGAATTTAAAGTGATTACATAAAATATTATACATATCTAAACAAACATTCATACATAACCCACGTCTTTAATATTCTATAACATAGCCAGTTCATGCCAGGGTAGTTCTCAGGGTATGCCTTGAGCTTTCCTGCTATTCTCTCTCGATACCATTTAACCTGATATGCATGTAAAACAAGTCAGCTTTATACTGGTGAGTTCTAAGTTACATTTTTAAACAAAACTTTATCCGTTCATATCATCATATATCATAACTCAACTACATAACATACATGGCATCATGCATAAATGCATTTCATACACATATTCATATTATCTATCTCCCTGTACAAGAAACTTAGCCTCAACTGTTGACCCGAAGTCAACAGGCTTGTGCAGCACAAGACACCTCAACTGACGACCCGAAGTCGACAGGCTTGTATAAATACAAGACACCTCAACTGCCAACCCGAAGTTGACAGGCTCATACATGTATAAGACTTCCTCAACTGGCGACACATAGTCGACAGGCCTGTTCTTTCACAGGACTTCTTAAACCATCAACCGAAATTGACGGCTCATACCGGTACAAGACTTCTTAACATACATCAATCATACAAAACATGGCTTAAAACACTTAAACCATCATAGTCATAACAGATTCGCACCGCAGTGCTCAGGTTTTGCCCAACCGCAGCTGGGATTTCAAAACCCCATTTCCTCCTTGACCTCGATCGATGTCTTTCAAAATAATCATTTTCTGCTCAAACACAGTGAAGACTTGAAAACATTCTTTACATCTCAGCTGATATTCTTTAAGTCATTTACTTCTAAACCGCAGTCGAGACTTAAAACATTATTCATTTTCGAACATTCTTTACATAAACATTTTTTTATCTGAAAACATACTTTACCTGAATACATACTTTACATAAAAACCTTCTTTACATGATCATAATCAGGTTAAAATCATTCTCATACCATAGCTTTATAACATACATATTCTTTTATCTGACCGTAGTCAGTTAAATCAATCATTTTCATAAATTAACTTTATAACATGCATATCAGCCCAAAATGACCAAACATTTAAAACAGGGCTATAAGAACTCACTTGATGTCTTACTACAGCAAGATCCCTCGTAAACTGGTACTAACAGTATACTCTGCATTGGTTTGCATTTAATTAGCTATCTATACTTTAACTTACAGATTAAATCTTTCTGAACGTTCAATGTCAAAGACATTGCCTTGATAGTCGTCAAACCGATATTAGGTTGATGACACACTTGATTAGTCAGAATAAATCTTGGATTAATCAAATAGCTAATGTTGTTGATTGTAATGCTAAAACAGGTTCCTAGACAGATTAATGGATTAGGAATGATCAATCCTTGTTATTGATTACCCAGATATCATGAAATATCACAACATAGCACTAGAATAGGTTTAACAACCATATTTAACATACTAGTTTGCATGTTATCATAAACATCAGATTACCATTCCAATGAGTATGTTAATGGTTGTGACTAGTTTGAAACACCTGGATTTCACTTGCAGGTCAAGGATTAATCAAACTAATCACATACAGTGTCATAATCACATGGTTTAAACCATTATAACCATTGCTATGATTCCATGCAAACCGGGCATTACAACGGCTCAAAACAAAGATTTACCCATTAACAGTTCAAGTTTGTTATTTATAATCAATCCTAGCCATCATCTAGGCAATAATCAACAACCCTAACTATATTATCACGTTCATAAACAAGATTTAATCAATCATAATCAATCTAGAAGGTTAAAATGAACCGTTAACTCTTCAAACGGAGTTATGTGCGTAAAAAGACGATCAGGACTTGTTTTAACGATTCTTGGAGCGATCCACGTGATCAGGAGGCTTCGAAATGGAAGATTGGATGGCTTAGAAGTGGTTTTTCGTGTGTGTGGTGGCTGATCTCGAAGATAAGAAGAAGAATTTGAGATATGGATGAAAAATCTTGACTTTTTAAGCAAAATCCCGTCCAGACCACCTTAGGCGCATCGCCCCAGGCCAGGCTTCAACTTGGGGCGTACCGCGCGTACCCTATGGCGGCCAGATTTCCACTTTTTGATTTTTATCTTCGTTTCGCGATTCCGGACAATCCGTAACTCCGTTTCGCGCACGGTTGTCGCCCACGTTCACCATTTCTCGTGTACTATCATCCTGTAATAATTCCATTTATCAAATCATCGCGGATTTCAAGCACGTTCAAATGTGCTAAATTTTCGGCTGTTACACATATCATATCGTAGCATCTCATGCTTGCATCATAATCATCATGTCATATTATCCTAACAACTTAGGAATTCATCATAGCATGTTACCTTGCAACTATCATCATAGTTATGGTCATCATAGTTCAGTAACATTCATTCATCATACTTAGCACTTTCCATGCATATTCATCATACATAACACATATACATGCATACATAATCATGGCATATCATCATTCGTTCATCATCATCATAAGCACATAACATCATAGACATAACAATAAGCATGCCAGCCCAAAACATTAAACATGAAATAGGGCGTCTAGAACTCATATGATAGTACTCTTTTTTTCCTTAGCCGAACTCCTTAGCTAGGCCTTAAGAACCTACATCAATACATCGTATCATTACATACCATTCTTTACACTTATAATATATTTTAAGTCCTCGTAGCTACTAGTTTCCTCTTCTAACTTCCAGTTCTCGAAACTTAGCTAAGTATTCGAAACACTTGAAGTTCATTAAGCAGTACCCGAAATCCATAAGGTTCCCGAAGGAGTTGAGTACTCGAAACCCATGGACTACACGAAATAGTTGAGTACTCGAAACCCATGGACTACACGAAATCCATGCTCTCGAATTAACATACTCGAAATATCATACTCGAAATCTCCTACTCGAAGGAAATTCGGGTACCCATCTCGAGTACATATTCGGGTACTCTTGTGATCATCATAAAACATCTCAAAAATCCATCTAAGGCTTTGGGGAGCTAGTTGTAGGTTCCTAGTCACCTTACCAACGTACTGGAACCAAAAAGGAACTAACTTTATGCATAAAGGTGTGAGCTTTATGCATAAGTTCACTTTCACATAAAAATCCTAACTTTCTAGTTCAGAACACTTACTTGATGGTAGATGATCCTCCTGGTAGCTTCCTAGGTGTTCCTTCTTCTTCTTCAGCGATTTACAGCCGATCTTAAAGTTCTTGAACCCTACTTCGTGTACTCGAGAGAGAATGTGCTTCCTGCCAAAGGTATGCACCTTTCCCAAGGCACTCATATATATATATATCATCAGATCATACATTCTGGCATTCATCAACATTTCAGACTAGCACCTTAACATCATAGCATACTGCCCTAACAGCAAAGGCACATATCATATCATCTCATGCTAGCATCATAATCATCATGTCATATTATCCTAACAATTTAGGAATTCATCATAGCTTGTTACCTTAATCCCTTAGGATTGCCGGCATAAAAACCTCGGGAGGTGACAAATGTCACTCTACCTAGTTTTATTAATAATCAGATTGAGATAATACAATACGAAGAGCACAATGTAATCGATGCTAAATCAGTGAATGTTGTGTGTTTTTCCAATAATCAGTGTCCTATATCGATTCATTGCCTCAATATTTATACTTCAAATCTATAAAAGACGTTTAACAACGTTCACAAGGTAGTTCCTATTATTTCGGCACGTTTCCATCATGGACGACTTCTTCAAATCACCCACTTCCCAAATTCTTCATTGTAGTCAAAGCTATTTGTCACATGCTTCCTTAATAATAGGACCAGTTAATATTCAACATGCTAGTTCCTGAAATCTCGCAATAAACGTTAAACAACAGAGATAATTGTTAGTAATATCCATATCCCTAAAATATCCCTGATCTCGAAATATCCCGGATCCTGAAATATCCCGAGTAGGAATATTTTGGCGCCTAACATATATATATATATATATATATATATATATATATATATATAATAATTTGTAATGTTTCGACTTAACATCTGTACTATATATAATATATAATATACGTTTTACGCATAATAGTTTCTTTTTTAAAATGTATTATTTTATTTGAAAATTTTAGTTTGGATTTTTTTAGAAAATAATAAATCTAATAGAGATGTGCTACCTAAAATCGAACCGACATAAATTATATTTTCATATGACAGAATAAATTCTATTATCTATGTTTTGACATAAGTTGTTTTAAGAGACGTGTTTAGCTAAATATATTACGTTTTCATTTTACAAAATGTATTATGTTTTGACGTCATCGCAACACACGATCGATAACTAGTATTCGGTACACATATTATGAGTTGCTAGTTACCATAATTAAATAGCTTCATGCACAAATAGCGAAAGTATTCTCGTCGTTTTGCTGACCGAAATCCACTTATCATAAGATCCACCGAGATAGATTTGCTTGGTTGTTTGGTATTAACTAAAAAAATAATAATAAAAGCGAAAAAAACAAAGAAAAGACGTTCAACAATAAGCCATGTTTCTTTAATTTATATTTATATAATTATATTTGTGTGTATATATATTCAACTTTATTTTGAATTAAATATCCTCTTATTCTGTTTAAACAAAAACATGAAAACAAAACATTTATTCTTAGCAAATTTGATAATACACTTATCATATATCTTAAGTTTAATCATATTCGTAAGATCCAAGAGTGTTAGCTTTACTACAAATCTGATCCATCGTGACTCACCAACATCTCCCTTTTATGATCCTTCCCTCACCCTTTCGCTACGGGTGGTTGCAGCCGTGAAC
This sequence comes from Mikania micrantha, assembly GCA_009363875.1. Lineage (NCBI taxonomy): Eukaryota > Viridiplantae > Streptophyta > Magnoliopsida > Asterales > Asteraceae > Mikania > Mikania micrantha. Next base: position 58,852 of record SZYD01001254.1, on the reverse strand, counting down.
CGCTCGTTTGATCGCGCTAGGGTTTTTAGTTCCATGCGTTCTGGCGTGACGAATATTTACCCAAACCCACAACTAGCTAACTATCTTATGAAGATATCGATCGGTACTCCACCTCAAGACATCATAGGCGTGGCTGACACGGGGAGTGATATAGTTTGGACACAATGCGAACCTTGTTCATATTGTTTCAACCAAACGCGCCCTGTTTTAAGGCCGAGGGTTTCCTCGACTTATAACAGGATGACATGTGGTTCCACAATGTGTTTGTTGGTTCCAACAAGATCTTGCACCACATCCGACAACACTTGTTTGTATTTGGTTGTGTATGGAGATATGTCGTATAGTTCTGGAGAGCTAGCGACTGATACAGTTACGCTAGATTCTATAGATTCTAGCGTAACTGGCATCTCGTTTGCCTTTACCAACGTGGTTTTCGGCTGTGGGCATAGGAATGCTGGCATGTTTACTGATGATCAAAGTGGCATAATAGGCCTCGGAGGGGGGCCTTTTTCGCTCGTCACACAAATGAGGTCTTCGATTAACGGAAAGTTTTCGTATTGCCTTGTGCAGATGTTCTCACACGTAGAAAGGTCGAGTAAAATGTATTTTGGTGATGCTGCCACGGTTTCTGGGGATGGGGTTGTTTCAACCCCATTATTTCCTGGAAACCCTGACACCTTCTACTACCTGCATTTTGAAGGGATGACCGTTGGAGGTCGTCGAGTTGACTTCTATGCGACAAAACCTACGCTTGTTGAGGGTAATATCATCATCGATTCGGGCACATCACTAACCCTACTTCCACAAAGCTTCTACGACCGCCTGCAATTGGCGGTCAGACGATCAATGCAGGATATCCTACCCGTTGGTTCTGATACGCGTAATAACTTAAGCTTGTGTTACAACCCGTTGGAAGTGATGGACCTTCCGGTTATGGTGGCTCACTTCAACGGGGCGTATTTGGAGTTGGACCCGACGAACACCTTCGTTCGAACAAGTAACGATTCGATTTGCTTGGCCTTTGCTCCTGTTGAAGGGGTTGTTATCTTTGGGAATTTAGCACAAATGAATTTCTTGGTTGGCTATGACCTTTATGAGAAGACAGTTTCGTTTAAACGCACAGACTGTGTGAAGTTATGATCTTTATCTACGGATTGTCACACTAATTAATACATTTCTTAGTGGAATATATATAATCTTTAAAATTCATTAAAGTTATGGTTTTAATTAATATATGGTTAGGACATTGAATTTATATTCTATATATATTTCCTTTTTTTAAAAAAAAATCAAGTGATATTTTATATTTTCAAACGATTACAACTGCAAAAAGTTGATTATGACGATTTAACACGACAAAAACTATTCTTGGTTTGATGGTTAATTTGTGTGTTCAAATTCGGAACAAGGTCCCTGATATATTAATTCATAGTAATTTATTCCCTAATAGTCATTTTTTTTTGTAGTGGGGTTGGTTAAAAATCTATACTACCTAATAAAATAATAACAAATATGCCACTTGTCACTATGATATTCATCTATCATCAATTTTTGCCACATGTCTATTTTATATCCATTCATTATTAAATTATCACACTTGTAACTTTTATATTAATCTCTCATTAAATTATATTTTACGAATTCTCTCTCCTATTTTAAGTTAAATAATTTTAAATTATTAAATTGTATAATTAAATGCAAAAATATAAATATTTTTATTCTTAATAATTATAAGTAGATTTAAATTATATCTTATTTTAACTGATATGATATTCAACATACAACGTTTTATAAAATCATTGGTTTATAACAAAATAAATTTAGTCAATTCATATTAAACTTATTTAAGTTTTCGTTGGTCATTCAAAAAAACTTTAATAATTATGAAAATAGTATTTTACCTTTCAAATATCAATTATGTAGTTACTAAACTTTCGAATTGTTGTTTTAATGCTTAGAGTATTTGTTAATACATACATTGATCATCTTATATCAAATTATCGTTTTACAATTTTTAAATTATTAGTTCTAATTGTTTAATATTTTATTTTATTCCGTGTAATACACGGGATAATAACCTAGTATAGTAATATATATACATGTATGATCTTCGTTGATAGCAATCTAAAATTCATCTTCTCTACGGCTCAATGACACCCAAATATACATATAGAAGACAGAGATTTTATCATGTGAAAACCTAATATTAGAGAGAAAACACTTAAATCTTATCTGGTTTATACATTTGGAATCTTTAAAATAAATATGTGATCTATATTAAAAGTGATTAAAAAATTAGGTTTTGAATAAACTATATGGTTTAATGTAGACCACATATTTATTTTAAACATTCCAAATGCATGGTCCAGATATGGTTCAAGGGTTTTGTAGGAAATCAGTGAACTAAGGAGAGACTGATTTAACCAGGAACAAGAGCTTTAGATACTTAGTCAAAGCCTTTGGTATTTGCTCCCTCTAGGGTTTTGCCTTTAAGTTATTTTAGTGTTTAGTTTTCTTGTTTTTTAAAGAAAAGAGATAACAGAAAACAGTAAGACAACACAAAGAAGATTCAGAAAAGTGTTATGTTATACAGTTGATTCAGGACAAATATAGAACAAAGACAAAACATATAAGACTGATGACACTATTACAGACACTGTAGCATCAGAATAGTACAAATGCAAAGTCAACTTAGGATCTTCAAAGATTTTGAAGTCTTCCGAGGTTCAGACATTTGTACTGATGCTAAAGAATTATTCTTTCGGAAGTTCTTCATAGGAAACTAAATAAATGAATCAGTTATCCTATCGGAAGCTGAAGAAGGAAACATTTATTATTTCATCGGAAGCTGATGTAAATACATAAGTCTTCTGAAGTAATGTTTTTCTTCCGAAGCAGATGTCTTTGGAAGTCTTCCGAAGTAATATTATAAGAGATTTCCCCCTTCTTTTGGTAAGGAAACCCTTTGTTAATATTTTACTTATAAGAGATTACCCAAAAACAAGATTATTAATTTTATAATAGATATTATAAGGTTTAGAAATTATTTACAATTTTATAAAATAAACAAATAAATTTTTACTTATAAATTTTTATAAACTTTATTAATATTTTATTACACTAAAATAATGTTTTTTTTATGAAAACATAATCAATTTTAAGTAAATAAAAGTTTAAACAATTTAAAACAATGATTGATAAAAGTTTAGGGTAAAAAGTGTCAGATTAGAAAGTTTTATATAAAGGAAAACATGGGAGGGGCAAATCTGACAAACCCCAAACTCCTTTTCCTCCTTACCCGGTTCAGCTTCAAACCCGACCCAACATCCCATTTCAACCCATTTTCAAACCGTTTCTCATTCTCGTCGATTCTAGCTGTTTACAACGAATCAAACATCAAAATAGGAAGATATTTATACGCGTAATCATCCTCAATCGGTTATAATGACTATTAACAACCATTAAACGCGAAATTCCTTTCCAAATATAAGAGATTAGACCGAAATTCAAATTCGATGGAACCGTGTATAAAAACTCGAATTGATCCATCCAATATCTCCCTTTAACCATTTCGAAACACTCTGTGATCGAAAAACACATTCACAAACACGGTACATCGCGATTCAAGATCCAAGAAGCTTCGGTTCGTTCGTGTTACTTCCTCTCGGTCGAAATCCAGTCAATCGCGAACATAGGTAGGTGTTTCATACACCCTCATACTCGTTTTTGATCCACGAACGAAAGCCCTATGGTTATAAACACCATCGGTTTCTATATCTTGTGAATTTGATCGACAAAGGGAAGTAGGGCTCGGTTGTATGAACTGGAAATAGGGAACCAGATTCGGTTTATGTTAAGTATAACCGAAACCCACTTCTTTCGCAGACTTCGGTCTAGATCGACTGGTTTAAGCTTGGGTTTACGGTTTGTCACGTCTCGGGTTCAAGACCCGGCTGAGCCGGGTGTTGCATCTAAAAACCTTATTTTTTTTATAACTTTTAAACCATGAACTATTTTTAAAATCTGTTTTCACCCTAAATTTTTATAAATAAATATCTATGATATTTTTCAGAAAAGCAAATTTTTCAGAAAATAATTTATTATTATTATTTTTAAATAAATAAATAAATAAATAACTCATAAGAATAAATATAAAGGTTTACAACTATTTTTATTTGAACCGAATATTTTTATACATGTATGTATACTTTTAAATAATTAAAATTTTAACAACTTGTATTAAAAAAACATATATATATATATATATAATTTAAATTTTAACAAACTTTAAATATCACATCCTTATAAACAAAACATTATTTTTGTTTATAAATCCAACCTTATTTATAAAACTCACACATTTTATTTAAACTTGTTTCAATTTTTATTTTTCAAATATATTTTATAAACTTGAATTTATCTTAATGATAAAAACATTTAAAGATTTACCCTTTTATAGGATTCAACTTCAAGGAAAATGTTATTTTTAAAATTAAAACTTTTACAAAACCAAATAAGATTTAATTATCATTTTGAACAAAACAAATTGTTAAACATCAAATTATATTATCAAGACCAAGCTTTATGAATTATTAGGTCTTAGGTATTCCATAGAAGTCATAGTTATTTGAACTTATATGAATGAACTATATAGGTGGATATTGAGCTTATTGGACCTACTTGAACTACTATTTGAACAGCTATTTCAAAGCTAGCAAACTCATCTAAAAGGTGAGTATTCATAGCCTCTATTTTACTTGTTTTATGTTTTAGAGGTGGAACATGTTATGAACTTAACTTATCTTTAAACCATGTGAACTTAGCTATTGGCCTTAGTTGTAGTGAACTTGTTTGTTGAACTTGCATTGATCATAACTTAACTATTTGGAAGCAATAATGGTGCCATTGGATTGACCACCCACCCACTTTGGGTTTTCCCCTTTAAAGGAAAACTTGTGGTGATTGTTACCTATTGGTCAAACTTAACTATCTGATCTGCCTTAGTTTCACTTACAAGCTTTGTGCATTTGGCTTATGTTACACATGTGTTGAACTTATCTATTATTAAAAACTACTTTACCTATATGATCAAACCTATGAAACTCACCAACTCTTTGAGTTGACACTTGATTTTTAACATGTTTCAGGTGGAAATGGAAATTAGCATACATTTGGACTTGGATTTAATTTTATTTAATTTGAACTATGTATTTGGATTTGAATTTTGAGTTTGAATGATGTAATAGTTAGTTTGAATTTATTTGACTTTGTATTGAATGATTGATTTAATTGCATTGAATGTTTAGTTATGATTATTTACATCTTTATACCCTAAGCTATGAACAATCTACACTTCGTGTCACCCCGATGTTTCCGCCATCGGTCGGGGTGTTACATTTTTGTCTTCGGAAGCAATTGTTATTTTATTTAATGTCTTCCGAAGCATCTTTTAAAGCTTTATTCTTCATGTCTTCGGAAGTTAGTGTCCTGCAACATTTATTCAAATTGATTATTTGAAAGGTGGTTTTGCTTCGTCAGTCCTTATTTTCCAACAGGTTTTCTCTCTAAAATAGGGTTTTTATTATGAAGAAGCCAAAATCTCAACATGAGCGGTAAGGGACTCGGGCTGCCACATGAAGAGAGAGTAGTCCTCTGACTGAGATTCATTGTTTCATCATCGACAATGGCCCCTCGTGCATTGTGTGTGTATAAAATGTATGAAGGTTTTTGTAAGATTTTTTTGTGTGAGGGAATGAAGGAGTGTTTTCCTCTCAGAAGAGATTTCCCCCTTCTTTTGGTAAGGAAACCCTTTGTTCAGAAGAAGAGGTTTTGGGATTTTATTCTAATGGGCTTTGCTATAACTGGGATGATCTTACTTGAATTATAATGAGTTTGTTCTTTCGATTGTGATGATCTTACTTGAATTAATCCATCAGCAACTCTCTTCATGCTTATTATACTAAAGAGCAGGACTCAAGCAAAAGGAAGGACTTTCATGATTTGAGCAAGGGAGGCTTGGCAAAACTTGAACGTCTTCATTTTTCTGTCCAACTTTGTTCCCTGTGGCCTGCATTTCACATTAGTTGTTGATGTAATATTAAAATGTATGTAGGTTGCTTTATACGTTTCCAATTTGTTTGTTTTCATGCTTTGCTCTTTTAGGTGATGTTTATAGCGTATTTTTTTTTTTTATTTAACCAGTATCATGATTATTGTTTATAAGTTTGGTGTTATTTTTTTTGGCATTTCCTGATTTTGTAACATTAAAGGAATAACTCATATATGACCCTTTATTCAGAAGCATAGCTGGAAAGTGTTGGTGCTACATAACGATGGTGTTGCTACAGAGACTACAGATATTCCAATTGTGATTAGAGGTGGGCAAAAAACTCGGAATCAAATCTGGAACCGACAACCCGAGCCGGAGCTGGAGCCAGTTGCACCCGAACTGATGGGTACAGGCGGTTTCGGATTCTCAGAGAAATCGGAACCGGAACCGAAAAAACGGAACCGGTTCAACCTTTACCCGGCCAAACCCAAACCGGAACCGGCCAAAAACCGGTTGAAACCGGTCAATAACTGGAAACGGTTGTTGACCGGAACCGGGACCGTTTGGAACCGAAACTGGTTTAAAAAAAACCGGTTTGCCCACCTCCCAAGGCTCCAATGGTGGACCCAGAAAAATTATTCATAGGGGGCGAAAATTTTTCAAAATTGTTTAAGAATTTGTATATAATATTTTTTTTCTCTCCTCTTTTTAGATTGAGTTATGTCGAATCGGGTTGGGTCATGTTAAAAAAATACAATTAAACTAAATTTCATGTATAAAATCATAATAAAAAACAATACATATAAAGTTGTTCTTATGTCCGACAAAGTAGGCAGGCTGGGTTTAGTTGGGTAACAGGTCGAGTCGGGTGTGGGTTAGGATAATGTTAGGTCATGATGTATTTTAAGCAAAATCAGTTTGGGTTTAAATGAGTCATTTTAGAGATATATTGGTGATGAAAATCTAATTGAGATATATTGGTGATGTATATTTGTTTTAACAAAAAGTAAAAACCAAGTGAACACTAACTCATCTCCTAAAATATTTATTCTCACATGTAACACATAATATTTTTATTAAATAAAAAGTTATCTCACATCATATAGTTGAATATTGAAAAAAAAATCCATACACACATAAATATTAAAAAACAAATATACAATAATCGGTTCGGTTAAAGTCGGTTAATGACTTGGCTTAACCATAACTATAACCAAATAGTTCGTTAATGACTTAACTTAACCATAACTGTCGGTTAAAGTAGGTTACGGTTAAAATTGGTTATAGTTCAGGGCGGTTATCAATTATTTTTTTGTTATGATTATATAAGATTTGCCACCAATAACTATGATACATAGGTTTCTAATGATGTAGGTATGCCTAGGCAAGGTGGTCTTGGCAACCTTAGCAAGGACTAAAAGGCTAGGTTAAGCCAGGCGAGGTAAAGTTCATTCCCCTCTATAAATAGAGGGGAACCTTACACATTCAAAGGGGCTCAATCGAAAAGGAAAAAGCCACTTAACATCTTAACACTCTCTCTGCAGAGTTCCTTCTCCTTTTCCTGCCTTCCTCATTCGTACAAACATGAACTCTATGGCCAGGCCTGGTTCTACCCTAGAACCATAGAATAACATTGTTATGCATTCCTTCTTGCCACTTACCTAGGCTTGGGAACCACAACTCTCTCATCTTTCTATAATTGCTTGTTATATGTTCTTCACTTGATTATCTTGTATATATTACTGACTTGAGTGCCTGAGTTCCGTCGGGGATAACCCCCTTGGGCCCTCTAACGTAGATTTTTTATGTTGTTGCAACTAGGATCCATGTTCGGGATAGATAGACTCAGTCCAACCCGACGACAAGACCCGACCCAGATTTGGATACGTCAACATTGGCGCCCACAGTGCGGCCGAAAATTTCAACTTGCTAGAAAAGCTCACGTCCTCGTATCTACAAAAAACAACGAGGTCTGCATTTTTGCACTTCTCATGCAAATGACCAAATTTGGGAGTTTCTGTGTTCATATGATTTTTGAACCTTGCTTCTCCAAATTTGGTACTTTCTACCATAAGATTAGAACAAAAATATGCTCCATGTTACAACAAAAACCAAGATGTGCTTGCGATGGGGTTCCTACCAGGCCAGAACTTCTCCTACAGGAAATAAGCGTCATCTGTTCAATCTCATATGAGATAACTTTGTGAGTAATATTTCTTAAAGACCTATTATGAATTCTATGTTGTATTTACTATTATTATGGCCTAAAAACCGATAGACAACAACACTATGGGTAATGATGCATTGATGTGTGTGCATGTATGAAAAAAAGGAAGAAAACAAAAGAAAAAAAAAAGAAACTCTTTTAAACCTCTTGGTAAACCGATGAAGGATACTTTCATGATAACACCTATTTTAAAAATGCTTTGTCATATTAACATATTCTTTTTTTTTTATTAAAGAATTTTTCCTCATTTGTCTGGGTTTTTGGTTTCACATATATCAAATAAGCAACTTTATTTTAAGTTTCATTTATATCTTTATCAAATAATGAACCAATGTATTTTTATTTACAATACAAAAAATATATAAAAATGAAGAAGAAGAGATAAAAAAAGAATAATAAAAGAAAATTGAAGAAAAGTGGTATACAATAGATTTGAAACATTTAGATTGTAAATTCTACCAAATTCATTTATTCAACTGCAAGCATTATACTTTATGAGTTTATGCAGTAAAATAGTATAATAAAAGAAACCCTAACCAGCTAGTTGTACTTTGTCATATTTAACATTTTTTAAGAACTGTACTATAGCATGGTACTTTATTTTTTAAAGTTATTGCCCCTTAGACACGTTGACGTGGCATTGCTGCACGTCCAGCACATGCATTGGAGAAGAAAAGCCTGCCTGCACGTGCCTCTTCATGCATGTCCCCAAATGCATTTAAATGCAATAGAAGGTGAGGCCCACCTCAATTAAAATTCAATTTTTTTTAGAAAAAAGAGGATAACAACATTTTTAAATAATTTTTTAATATAAAATGAAATGATGACGTGGAAAAGAGAGAATGCATGTGAGAAGGATGCGTTGGAGTTAAAAAGAGGAGAGAGAATGCATGTGGAAAGAAAGAGTAAAATGCTATTGTGGCAGTGATGACTAGGACGCATGTAGTTAAATGCAGTGTTAGCATTGCGGGTAGTCTTATAACTGCAGGACAATACCTGCCTTCTTTCGAATCATTTGAATTTTCATAAAATTAGAAATATATTGTATTTACATGATACATGGGAGCACAAATTGACTTTTCCACATAAGCATACGGCAAATACACACACACATAGATATGTATATAGTAAGAAGATCAAATGTTAACCCATGTTTATTGCGTTAACTGAATAACTATATCTTATTACTTTGGAGCCCACACTAAAGTAAATTTAAAGGTGTATGTAGGGCTCACTTACATTAATAGAAAATAAGAAAAAACCTACACCTTTATATTTACTTTAATGTGGGCTCCAAAGTAATAAGACGTAGTTATTCAGTTATCTCAATAAGGAAGGGTTAGCATTCAAACCATCCTATATATATATATATGTGCATCTTTTTAATTAAGTATAAGTGATCTATGAGATCATATTTTTTAAAATGTCTGCATTGTTATCCGTGTTTGAAAGTCAAAACGCATAATACTCTATGATTTAGATAACATGTTGGAAAAAGTTTAGAACTTATGAGAAACCAACTTATGCAAAAAAAGATGCTTATGATGCCCACAAAGCAAATCTAATTGCATTATTACTAATTTACTAGGCAAAATAAAAGGCTAGGTGTTTTATGTTGATTTTCTGTGTAGCTTATAGCCAACTTGCTTGAACCAACTCAATGAGAGTCTACCATGCCTTATATACTTTGGGAAATTCTCTTTGACCTTTTACTCCAAGAAACCTTGCCTGAACTTGTATCGAGCCTTACCTGATCTCTGCATGAAAGGTTCCTGTTCGTACCTTGCAATGTAAGAAACCTTGCCAACGTAAGATGCCTTATCACGGCTCAGCTCGCCAGCCGCTCGGCCAGTCCTTGGTTAGTGACGAACTATACATTGCCTATTTAATTTAATATCACATTTGCAACCAAGATTATATGTTTAACATCGATGATTGCATAGTAAATGAAACAATGGAAAGCACAAATTACACAAGAAAAATAACCAATGGTCTTCCTCAATTCAAGTTATTTTGCTTAGAATCCATACCAAGGTAAGGAGGCTAAGCCAAGCCAACCTGCCTAGAAAGTTCTATGGTCACTTTGCTTGAGAAAAGACAAGGTGCTTCGCAAGAGATCTAGTAACAATGTAAAGGACGGTAAAATCACCTAGCCTTGATTAAACATGACACTCTTACTTTTCTTAGTAAGACACCAAAGTCACCTTATGTGAAGAAAAGATCACCTTTTCGTAAGGAACTCATGTTATCATACTTCCTAAGAACCCAAGCCACCTTACATGGAAGCGCCATGGTCACCTTGCTTTGATAAAAAGAAACGTTATCTTACTTTGAAAAAAAACTCACTCTACTATGTTTAGCAAGAGCTCGAGTAACTACATGACACAAGGAAACATCACCTGGGTTTGAAAAAGCACGCCATTCCACATTGCCTTCCAAGCACCAAGAAACACATTGCTATAAAGCACCATAAAAGCCTTGCATAATAAAGACAAAGTCATTGATGATGGGAGTAGATGCATCCCTTTAGTCGAGCTAAAAGCGTACCACGGATGATGCCTAACAGTAATAAAGCACAGTCTGGATAAGCTTTATCCAGGATACCGACATCACGGATAAGCTTGGCCGAAATAAACTAATAACGTCTACTATAATAAACTAAAAGGTACAGCTATATAAATAAGGAAAGACTTATAAGGTATTCCTGCATAAAAAGTAACATCCATCCACTCTAGTGAAACTTACTAAAAGATATCCTTCTGTGACTAAAAGCAAAAGGTAAACATCATATGATATGAAAGGGATCATCTGCAGTAAGTCAAACCATAACATTAAAATGGAAACATTACAACACCCAAGGTCAGAAGAAGAAACTCAAGAAAGATAATATCCAAAAGAAGAATAAGGCAATCTGGTTGAACCAAAGATCAGTCATTATTAAAGGATAGTTAAGGAGTTTGAATCAGGTACAACAAATACAACTGTCTCAATCTCTATACCATCTTTTCATATCGTTCTATTCTTGTTCTTCCAACCGGTTCTTATTATCATGCTGGAGTCCTGACCACAGGAGACACCTCCTGTGGTGAGGCTAACAGTGTGTTTGTGGTGATCTTAGCAGGACCATATTGATCGTTGGAAGCCGGAGGTCATTGAAGCAACATTGGCGCCACCGGAGGGGCAGAATTTTGCTTAACACACAAGTAAGATACTCCCCTTATACTTTGTTCTTTTTTTCTTTTTACAGCTTCACAGACCGAGGTTTCCACTCAAGAAAATGGAATAAGCAGGCAATGCCGAAAATCGCCAGCAAGAATATCCGGTGAATTCCGATGTGATCGAACTCACCCATGAAGGGGTGAGAGAAAATTTCCCTCGATTGCAGGAGTTGGTGAGTAATTATATACGTGAGGAACACCTTCGTGGAGTGAGGGTCCGGCTGGCCTATGAAGGAGATTCATCCTTACCCTTAACACTGCCCAACCAGAATAGCCTCGAACCTCAGGGTTCTTTCCAAACCCAAAGAGATGCAAACACCACCACTAGTACAATAACACTTGTTCCTGCACAAGTGTCGAAAACCAGCAAGCAAACTTTCCTAGGACTCATGGGGGGAGCGACTCCTGAGTTGATAAGGCCAGAAATTTTGCCGTTCAACACAAACCCACCACCCCTAACACAGTCACTAGTAAACCTGGATTCCAACCCATTCGCCACATGCTCCGTATAATTTCCCAACATACCGACAAGTTTCAGTTACACGAAAGACCAATTTTTGAACCATATGACAACCTAGAACACCCAGCCAGGAAGTCAAAGCATGGTCCAACATTTTTGGTCACACCTGTACTGGCAACCTTATCCTTACCAAAGTTATTAAGTCTTAAATCTATCCAGGATGTCATACCCCGCTTCACAAGGGCTTGGGATGCCACCATTCAACACATACGCGGTTACTTAGTCTCTCACTCAGCTAATATTCAACACTTAAGACCTTTCACAACCTTATGTCCCAACTACCCATACCAAATTTTCTGCAAGGATAGCAAACTTTTCTTTACCGCTAAAAACCAAGATTCCAGCCAACGTTAAGACGTACGATGGACTGGGGGACCCAGATGATCACTTAGAACTATTCTCTGGGCGGCCACAGTGGAAAGGTGGTGCCTACCTTTGTGGCTGTTGGCCCAGCCCGACTATGGTTCAATAGCCTTCCAGATGGCTGCATTGATAAATTCGAAAACCTTAGAAGAAAATTTTTGGCCAACTTTGTGCATCAAAGACGGAACAGCCGAGAACCAGTTGAGTTACACAACATAAAGCAAAAAGAGGATGAAGACCTCTGCACTTTCATGGAAAGGTACAAGTTAGAAATTTTGAGTATTGGTGGTGCTACAGAACAGACGAGAATATCGGGTTTCATACGGGAGTTCTTTCAAGGCAGTTGGTAGAAGATCTTAACCGGAAAATTCCAAAAACCATAGAAGAAGCGATGGAAAGGACATAAGCTTTTGTCAGAGTAAAAGAAGCAGCTCAGATCCTGGATGGAGCCAGGAAGCCAAGGTCCCAACCAAGAAAACATTCCACTCCACGGTCTCGTACTTCGAGGTTCCAACTTTTCAAGAGAAGGTCACACTCTCGTTCCTATGAAACACATAGACCGTACAACCGAACTCCTTATTCGCCTAAGACCCAAGAAGATGACAAAGAAAATACGTAGTTCACAGCTCTGACAAAGTCTCCTAAAGAGATCCTAGCTACAGAGGAGGCACGGTTCAGTTTCAAACCACCTAAGCCGCTGTCAAAGGTTACAGCTGAGAAGAATCCCAACAAATTTTGTGACTTTCATGGCGAAACGGGTCATCACACAAATGACTATTCCAACTTAAAAAGCGCATAGACACAACAGTTAAGTCAGGAGAGTTAGCCCATCTGGTGATAGACATTAAAGGGAAAAAAGTGTCCGGAGATAAGAGCGACACAAGCAAGGATAAAGGCAAGAAAGCAGAAATGTTGATGGTAGCTCGGTCAGACATAGCAGAGGTAAAGTACGAAAAAAGTTTTGAAACCACGGATGCTGGTCAAGATCGATTTCCTGCCAGCTCCAGCAGCTACGAAGCAACCTGTACCAGTTCTTGTTAGTGCTAAAATAGATGGGCATGACGTCCATTGGATTTACTGGGATAGGGGAAGTGCTGCGGAACTCATGTATGAGAACTGTTTCCTGCAGCTAAACAAGGAGACGCAGGAGCAGCTGAGGCCACATGAGACATCCTTAGTTGGATTCTCTAGGAAAAAAGTTACTCTTTTGGGAGAAATCACTTTGTCAATGGCTCTCAGTAAAGGAAAATATAAGAGAACGAAGAATATAACATTCCTTGTTGTTCGGTCACCATCCAGGTATAATATCATTATGTGTCGCCCAGGTATTAGTGCTTTCACGACACTTGTATCAACTGCCCATGCTATGATCAAATTCCCAACAAAGGTTGGGGTTTGAACCATCATGTCCAATAAAGAGCAGATGTTTGTTGCCAAATTCGAACAAGAATTCATTCCAAGTCAAGGGCTCAACATGAATGCCAATCATCCAGATCAACTAATACTTATTGGCCCAGATTTGACAGCGCAAGGGCGGCATGACCTTGCCAAGCTCCTTCATCAAAGCCAGGACGTCTTTGCATGGATGCCAACTGACATGACGAGGGTACCCCGGCATATCTCTGAACACTCGCTAAACATTAATTCGCCGGCACGCCCGATAGTTCAGAAAAAGAGAGGAATGTTAGCCTATCATAGCAAAGCTGTTTGCAGCGAAGTTGACAAGCTAGTCAGTGCCAACATATTACAAGAAGTACACCACCACACATGGGTGGCTAACACGGTGATGGTCAAAAAATCAGATGGCAGTGGGTGCATGTGCGTTGATTTTAAAGACCTTAATAAAGCATGTCCCTAAGACTGCTATCATTTGCCAGAAATTGATTTAAAAGTGGACATTTTGGCATGTTACAATTTTAAATGTTTTTTAGATGCTTATAAAGGCTATCATCAGATGCAGATGTGTAGGGCGGATGAAAAAAACTTCTTTTCATACACAAAAGGCCTCTTTTTCTATACTAAAATTCCTTTCGGGTTGAAAAATGCAGGGGCCACATATCAACGCTTAATTGACAGGGCGTTTGGCCAGAAAGTAGGTCGCAACATGGGGGCGTATGTTGACGACCTAGTCATCAAAAGCAACAGTGAGTAGGCCATGATAAATGACATTAGGGAAACATTTGACAACTTGAGAAAGATCAATATGAAGCTCAACCCATGAAAATGTTCTTTCGGATTCATTGAAGGGAAATTCCTTGTCACATCGTTAGCAAACAAGAGATCAAAGCCAATCTAGACAAGGTCAAGGCAATTTAGCAAAAGGCTTCACCTCGAAGTCGGTGAGACGTGCAAAGCCTCAATGGTAAGCTTGGAGCATTGCATCATTTTCTTTCAAAACTAGCTGAAAAATCTTTGTCATTTTTTAAAACCTTAAAAGGATGTGCTAAAAAGTTGAATTGCCTGATGAAGCAGAACAAGCTTCCAGCAAATGAAGAACTACATTGCCGAGCTTCCATCTCCCATAGCCCCTGGCCAGGAGAAGAACGTCTACTATACATGGCTATCGGAAACCAGGCCATTGGTTCGGTAGTAATAGCCGAAAGTCACGGTCGGCAGGAGCTGGTATATTTTGTTAGCAAAGTTCTGAAAGAAGCAGAGTTGAAATACCCACCTATGGAAAAAGCAGTACTAGCAGTGGTACACACAGCATGACGTTTGCGCCTATACTTCCAGGCCTACTCTATCAGGGTCATGACTAATCAACCCTTACGGGAAGTCCTGGCCAAACCAGAAAAATTCCAGACAACTAATCAAATGGGCAGTAGAGCTAGGAGAGCATGGCTTAACTTATCATCCAGGGGTGGCCATCAAAGGGCAGGTTTTGGTAGATTTTCTAACGGAATAAGCTACACCTGAGTCACCACAGGTATATGAAGTCGAAGAGAAAGAAAACTCCACGAATTGGCGGTGGGTATTTCAACTCTTCTTCTTTCATAACTTTGCTAACGAAATATACTGGCTCTTGCAGACCGTGATGTTCGGCTATTAGTACCAAACCAATGGCCTCTGTAACAGCAAGTACCAGATCGTCCGGCAAGTCCGTACGGTACGTGTACTTTCTACAGTAACTATGTGTACTTATACGATTGTGAACAGTACCTGTATTAACAAGATCTTAAATACAAGAAATCGTTGTACGTATTTTCGTATAAACTTAAATACATTAAGTACAACGTACATTTGGAACATTTGTTACATTTATTAAGTGAAAACTTAATTACAGTTAACACAACAAGTCACGAGAAACAACGATGCTCAAACAATACTCAGAAACAAATCGGTTGCGATCTGATGTCCACAACTGACAGGAATCAGATGACCGACAAGTCAGTACAAGAACAATGTGAAAACAGGATGTTTAGTTGAGTCCGACAGTGAGGAAACACAATCTAAACACAATTACAGTGTTATTTCAGAATAACGAACTGACAGTGTGTTTGCGTGAGTGACGATTCACACAAACATATCTGTGAGTTTAGAGTTCTGAAATAATGACTGAAATGTAGAAAACAAAAGTCAGAAAGCAAAACCATCGTCGTATTCGTTCGGGTGACGATTCGAACGAATTACGCGCGAAGGTGACGCGATCTGACGAAACGAAAACGAAAACACGGCACGAACGAAAGTAATTTAATAAAATAAAATAAATAACATTTTACAATTTTGAAACTCATCAAAATAATTAATTTAAACTCTTTTTATTTAAATCCATTTAAATTACGCGTAATTTTCCGGAAACGTAAGAAATTACGAACCGAGCAACGAAAACGAACCCGAACCCTCTCGGGGTATAAAAACTCAATAATGAGAGTTTTCTCTCATTTCTTCACCCTCAACCTCTCTCCTAAACCACAATCCCGGTTTTCACCATTTTTAGGGTTTTCAAAGCTTTAAACCTCCATAACTTCTTCATTTCTCCACCAATTTCAGTGATTCTTGCGCCCACGCGAAGCCCTCGACGAGCTCTACAAGAAAGTACAACAGATCGGAGCTGTCACACACTAGAACTCGAGGTAACCAGCTGCAAAACCCACGAAAAATTAGGGTTTTCACCCACTACAACCGGTCACCATCTCTAAATCGGGTCTAGACCAATACCTTCGAGTCCTACACCTTCGAGATGGGTTCTAACACTCATCAACACTTAAACCATCGTAGATCTGAGCAAACCCTGATGCGGCCGAAGCAATTTCTTTCAAATGGCCGAATGTCTCGGTTGAATGGCTACGGCCGTATGGCCAGCCTTCATTCGACGGAACCACCCTCATTCGGCCATGCTTCCTTCGCTACCTTGCCATTCGCCGGTCATGCAGAGACCTAGCCTCATTCGACCAGCTCCAACCTCATTCGGCAGCCACCACTGAATCACCACCATTCGGAACCACCATCATTCGTTAGTCATTCGGCAGCCATCATCCCATTCGCCTGCAACCTCTTTCGAATGAGTCACATTCGACAACTACCTTCATTCTGTCGACCAACATTCGACAGTCCATAGCCCTTCAACCATTCAGCTGAACACCATCACCAGTTGGCCATTAGCCGTTGTGTTCCACCAACATGTGACCCAAGACTGGTTATTATGGTCATTACACGGCCCAATGGCTGTAGCCAGGCCCAAGGCCCACTCCGGTGGCCCAATGACGAGTGGTGGACTAATGGCTCATCAATTAATTTAAAGCCCAACTTGTTATGGCCCAACTTTACTGAGGCAGCCATATACTAGGCCCAACATCAGGCCCAAATGTGTTCTGGATGGCCCAAGATGGGCCCAACCTCATACTACCTAGGCCCAATAATATCTCGGCCCAACCCTATTGTTCCAGCCCAGAACCTATAGTAGGCCCAATAAATAACCTCAAAAATCTTGTTTGGCCCATGTTTAGTAAGTAACTAAGGACAAAATAGGCCCACGACCGATTTCAGCCCAAATGAACCAGGCCCAGGTTGGCCCATACTCTATTTTACTGCAGGCCTTGATGGGATTCAAGGGGCCCAGTAAAATCATCCTTTGGCCCACAGATTTTGGCCCAAGGCCACCATTTAAGGCCAACAGTCCAAACTTTAGGCCCATCATTGTTTCAGCCCCATTTAGCCAGGCCCAACTTGGCTTATGAGTTATATTAGTTAAGGCCTGAGACAAATCTCAATGGGCCCAACAAAATCAGCCCGAGGCCCACAGAAAACCAATTCGAGGCCTATTTTGAGGCCCATGTCCTCATTTTGGAGCCACTTTGCTAATACCTTGGCCAACAGCTCATTCTTGGACCAATTTCAATTCCTACAGCCTTATGAGACTCTAGGCCCAACAAATATTACCAAGGCCCACTTTGGGCCCGATAAATTCCTTAGAGGCCCAAAACAAGGCCCACAAGGCTACTTGAACTCTAGCCCTTGTAACTTTTGGCAAGGCCTTGGTATTCCATTAGTCCAAATCAATATCCTACACTTTCAAATAAGCCTCACTATCCTCAAATGTTCAAGAACTATTCCAAGGCCCATGTATTTGGGCCCAAGGCCCAATTTGTTACACAAATGGCCCAACAAGTAACTTGGTCACAACGTTCGGTCCATATGCCATGATTAGGCCCACATGAGTTCACTACATTACATAAGATCAAAATAAGATATGTCAAAAGAATGTTTGCTTAATTAATTCTTAATTATGCGATAAATGTTCAAAATGTACAAAATCAACAAAGATGAGTTGGAAACTAAGCACTAAGTCTTTCATCAAAGCAAATGGCATATAACTAATGACAATATGATAACTTATAAGGTCATTAACTTGAATCAAACATATGGGACCGAACAGGGATCATGACCAAGTCTTACGCGCGTTAGCCAACTTTAGGGCTAACACGTATATCTACACACACAAATTCCTACAAAACTTATACTTACGAGTCTTAACAACGTGAAATCAATACAGGAACGTGAAAACAAACCAAATTACAATACAGAGCGCGTGCAGTCTTTCGTTTAAGCTAAGTCAACCCAACAGCTACAAGGTGAGTTCATTGCCCCTTTTCTAATATTTTTGTTTTAAAACGCGGGGCTGAGAAGCATGCGTAAACTGTTTTATGTAAATTGTTTACTTGAATGCTTTTATATGTTTACATGTATAACTGTTATCTTAGACTCCTGTTTAGGTAACTGTTATGTATCAAAGAACTATTTCAAAGAACTATTTTCAAAGAACTAAAGACCTCAAACAAAGAACTATTTTCAAAGATCTATTTTCAAAGAACTATTTCAAGAGTGTGTTGTCAAAGAACTAACGATCTATTTTCAAAGAACTATTTCGAGGGTGTGTTGTCAAAGAACTAACGATCTATTTTCAAAGAACTAACGGTCTACTCTCAAAGAACTAACGATCTATTTTCAAAGAACTATTTCAAGAGTGTGTTGTCAAAGAACTAACGATCTATTCAAAGAACTAAGTACAAAGAACTATTTTGAGGAACATCTGGGAAATGCTCAAAGATAACATGTGCCAAAGAACTAAAGAACTAAAGAACTATGGACGGTCTAAAGAACTATGAAAGCCTATATATCAAAAGATGTCCTAGCTAGACTGATTGATTATAGGTCACATGTTTGATGAGGTTTACAGATCTCCTTTACTACTAAGTACCTTGATTGACAGACTAGTCTACTCGAGTTGACCAAAGGCCCCAATCGATAGGACTTAGATTTTATTGAATGTTTATTTATTTATTTAAATTAAGCATTTATAACAAATTCCACAATTGCTGCTTTAATCATATTTGTATGATGAACATATGAAATCAAGAGAGATTTCAAATGATTGCAATTACAGGAACAGAGAACAGAGGAATCATGGGTGTTTAAAGGTGTATGGTAGGTAAAAATGCTTAATTATCATTAATAACAATGTCCTATGCGGATTAGTATGTGGTGGGACGTCGTCTGGGCGGGGTTGTAGCCTTGACCCAGGGGTATGCCCTATATATAAGCATACCGATCTGGATGATACATGTGGTGTTAATGAGGTTAGGGTCTTTACCGAAAGAAGGGTTCAAAACATTTTCAAAGTTACAAAACTATATGAACTCACCAACCATGTGTTGACTTGATCTTTTTGCATGACTTCTCAGGTGACGAACAGGTCAATTAGGAAGTCGTTACTTCTGGACTAGGACTTCAATTAGAAGACTTAGTGTTTTGGACCTGCATATTCTTAAAGACATCATTACACATACCATTTTGTATATCTTGTGTGAATACAAGATAGAAACTCATGGTGTTAACAGTAGATTTACTTTGTTAAATTATAAACAATACTGATGTAATTTAACTTTGTAATTCTATCATGTTTAGCATTTCTCATGTACGTATCATGTGCCATATAACAGTCTGATCAGTCCGATTATCACTCACGATATCGCGCCCCGGGAACCTTCCGCCCGACGGGACAACCGATCCTATCCCGCCGGCTCGGGGTGTGACAGCCTCGTTTCCGATATCCATGTATATTAGAAGTTCTTCTCCTGACCGGGGGGCGATGAGAGATGGAAGCTCGGCAATGTAGTTCATCATTTGCTACAAAGCTTGTTCTGCTTCATCAAACCATTCAGACTTTTTAGCACATCCTTTTAAGGTTTTAAAAAATGGCAAAGATTTTTCTGCTAGTTGAAAACGATGCGATGCTCCAAGCTTACCATTGAGGCTTTGCACATCTCGCCTACTTCGATGTGAAGCCATTTGCTGAATTGCTTTGACCTTGTCTAGATTGGCTTTGATCTCTTGTTTGATAATGATGTGACCAGGAATTCCCTTCAATGAATCCAAAAGAACATTTTCCTAGGTTGAGCATCATATTGATATTTCTCAAGTTGTCAAATGTTTCCCTGATGTCTTTTATCATGGCCTCCTCGCTGTTACTTTAGATGACTAAGTCGTCGACATACGCCTCGATGTTGCGACCTACTTGCTGGCTAAACGCCCTGTCAATTAAGCGTTGATATGTGGCCCCTGCATTTTTAAACCCGAAAGGCATTTTAGTATAGCAAAAGATGCCTTTTGGTGTGTGAAAAGAAGTTTTTTCTTCATCATCCCTATGCATCTGCACCTTATGATAGCCTTTATAAGCATCTAAAAAGAATTTAAAATTGTAACCTTCCAAAGAGTCCACTTTTAAATCGATTCCTGGAAAAATATAGCAGTCTTTGGGACATGCTTTGTTAAGGTCTTTAAAATCGACGCACATGCGCCAACTGCCATCTGATTTTTTGACCATCACCGGGTTAGCTACCCATGTGTGGTAGTGTCATTCTCGTAATATGCCGACACTGACTAGCTTGTCAACTTCGCTTCAAACAGCATTTTTACGATCGGCTGACATTACTCTCTTTTTTTGAACTATCGGGTGTGCGAGCGAATTAATGTTTAATGAGTGTTCAGAGATATATCAAGGTACCCCCGTCATGTCAGCTGGCATCCATGTAAAGACGTCTGGCTTTGATGAAGGAGCTTAGCAAGGTCCTGCTGCCCTTGCGCTGTCAAATCTGGGCCAACGCGGATCAGTTGCTCTTGATGCTTGGTATTAATGCTGAGCCCCTGACATGGAACGACTTCTTGTTCGACTTTGGCAACAAACATCTGGTTCGTATTAAACATGATGGTGCAAACCCCAGCCTTTGTTGGGAGCTTGATCATGGCATGGGCAGTGGATATAATTGCCCCGAAAGCACTAATACGTGGGCGATCCATAATGATATTGTACCTCCATGCTGACCGGACAACAAGGAATGTTATATGCTCCGTTCGCTTATATTTCCCTTTACTGAGAGTCATTGACAAAGTGATTTCTCCCAAATGAGTAACTTTTTCCCCAGAGAATCCAACTAAGGATGTCTCATGCAACCTCAGCTGCTCCTGCGGATCCTTGTCTAGCTGCAGGAAACAATGCTCATACATGAGTTCCACAACACTTCCCACATCCCAGTAAATCCGGTGGACGTCATGCCTGTAACATCATTGTATTTCGGGTCGTCCGTACATGTTTGATTGTACTGTTAAGACCTGATATGATAATTGTTAATGATTATGAATTATTGGACGTTATTACTATTATTGGTTTACATATTGAGAACACATTATTATAGCATAAACCATGGGAAGTTTAGTTTGAAATACAACTAAACAGAACCAGAGAGTTTATTGCAGATGAACTCACATGTTATGGGTATTGATTTGGATTGGTAGTGGTATAGGATTATATAACCAAAGATAGGAAAGGATATAATCATGGTCTATCGAAGAGGTGGTGGGACGACGGCTGAGGCAGTTGCGACTGACCTCTACGTATGTCCTATACATAAACCATCTTCGGTTTATCATGATTATATCAGTGTTGAGGCTTTGGTGAGGAGAATCCGAGGTTTTGGTTTGAAATGACAACGAGTTATGAGTTAGTTATAGTTTGGCTGCTAAACATAGTTAAGGACACATGGTCATGGTTTATCGAAATGGTGGTGGGACGGTGGCTGGATAGGTTGCGACCTACTCCTACATATGCCCTATACATAAGCTTATTTCGGTCTATCATGGATGTGTCAGTGATATGGTTTAGTGGGATTTGGATGGGGAAGTTATAATATTTAAGATAATAAAAGAATGAAAGCGTTATTGGAAATAGACACGCGTTGGTGAGGTTATGATTATTAATTAAACGCGAATGTTATTTCAGGAATATTAACTTAATAATGTATTCGAGTGGGTGACGATTCACACGAATATAATTATTAGGAATAATATTCTGAAACGCTATTCCATAAATCGTAAATCGAATCGAAATACGATACGAGCTTTGGATTCAGAAATATGACGATCTTTACGAATAACGTACGTAAGTAACGCGTTTCGATGAGATAACGAAATAACATTTAACAATATTAAATTAAGAAAAAGATTTTAAAAACGTTTATTAGGAATTACAACCTAAGACGCATTTGAACCATTTATTTTATTAAATAAGTGATTATACGAAAATAAACGAAATCATTTTTCGGGACAACATTAATTAAAACCATTTTAATAAACATGATAATTTAAACGTTTTATATTCTAAATATGTTTTACGAGCATAACCGACCATTTAGGAAATTTTATCGCGAAATAAACGAGACCGAGCACACTGGAAATACGCGGGTTATTTATAAGGAAGATTTCATCTTCTTCCGCCTTTTACAAAACTCTTTCTCTCTCTAAAATACCCCAACCCGCCACCCCTCTCTCTACCTTCTCTCTAGATTTTCTTCCTCGTCTCTCAACGGAATTACAAGATATTGGTGCCAAATCGTTCGTGAGATCGAGTAGATCGTGAACCCACGAAGAAATCTTGTTTTTGATCAAGATTAGAAGGTAAACTTCGAGTTTTAATTTATGTTTCTCACTTAAACATAACCGGTTGGTGTGGTTACACTATAAACGATTTTTACTACTTGAAAACACTAAAAAAACGAACTAGTTTGAGGGTTGGGAAAGCCACGGTTTGGACCTGCAAACAACCTGGAAGGAGTATGATGATGATGAACAGCCCTGGGTCGGGTGAACCTGTCGAGGAGCTGGGCAGGAGGGGCGAACCTACTGGCCATGAGCGTGACCTGGCCGAACCTCCCCTTGTCCAGCCGTACCTTCTTCCTGACCGAACCTTTTCTGCCAAACGAAACCTTGCTTGGCCGAACCCTGTTGGGGCGAATCAGGAGAGCCGAACCTCTCCTAGCCAACGAACCTTCCATGCCAGACGAACCTAGGCCCAGCAAAACCCCAACCACTGAACCTCCTACTTGGACGAACCTGGGATAGCGAACCTACATGGGCGAACCTCCATTGGCCGAACCCTCTCAACTGAATTAAACCTTGGACGAACCAGAACCCTAGCCTTAGCTGAACCTTAAGGGATAAGAAACCATTGTGACCGAACCTGTGACAACTAGTACCGAACCGTCCGGCAAGTCCGTACGGTGTGTGTACTTTCACCTTATACTGTGTGTTAATACAGTACATAAACAGTCGTATGATAACAGAACTCAGGAAACAAACCACAGTTGTATGTGTTTAAGTGAAAACTTAAATACAGTAAATACAACAACTCAAGAGAAATTACAGTGTGCAAACAAACAACGAAAACAAATCGGTTGCGATCTGATATCCATAGATGGCAGGAATCAGATGGCCGATGAATCAGTGTGAAAACAAGGCGATAACAGGATGTTTAGTTGAGTCCGACAGCGAGGAAACACAATTCAAATTAAATTTCAGTGTCGTTCTGGAATAATAAACTGACAGCGTGTTTGCGTGGGTGACGATTCACACAAACATATCTGTGAGTTTAACGTTCTGAACGATAACTGATAAGTAGAAAACCAAATCAGAAAGTGAAACATACGATCGTGTTTGTACAGTTAGCGCTCTGTACGAAAACGCGCGTAAGTGACGCGATCTGACGAAACGAAAACGAAACATGACACGAACGATAATAAATTTAATAAAATAAAATATTTAACATTTTACAATTTTGAAACTCATCAAATAATTAAAATAACTTTCTTTTATTTATTACTAATTAATTACGCGTATTTTCCGCATACGCGACCGAATTACGAACCGAGCAACCGAAATGGACCCGAACACCCCGTGGGATATAAAAACCCTAAAAGAGAGCTTCCTCTCATTTTTTCATTGATTCCATCTCTCTCTTCTTCTAAAATCCGGCCACCACCTTCCCACCACCAAAAACCACCTTCAAAGTCTCATATCTCACTCGTTTGTGGGCCAAATCGCGCGTTCTTGGTGTCCACGCGTAGCTCTCATCAAGCTCTACATGAAAGTACAAAAGATCTGGAGTTTTAGCCGCTGAAATCGAAGGTAATGATGCTTGAAAAGTCTGAAAATTAGGGTTTCTCACCCATTTACTCGACCCAATCACACAACCGGGAAACCCACCTGTTATCTTGGACCACGCACACTCGAAAATGGATCCTGGTGTATCACCAACATGAGAGCAGCTCTACAAACTCACTTGGCTCAACGGGAAGGATGGGATGTTGCAGGTTCGTGATGTGGGTAGCCATGGCCGAACCCTACTTCCTATGCCGACGAACCCTGGGTTCAAGAGTCAATAGCCGAACCCCTACCCACGAGACTTAGTCACCGAACCTTGCTTCAGTCCAACGAACCCTTTCTGGCCGAACTCTGTAACCCACGAACCCCGGCGAACCCTTAAACCCGACCGAGCCTTGTTTCAGCTAGCTCCGGCGAACCAGTGGTACCCACGAACCTTGGGACTTCAGACCAGTGCCCACGAACCCTTGTCTGTGAAGCAGGAGTGTCACGAACCCATGCCACCACCGAACCCAACCACCTTGCTCACAAGAGGTTCGCTGCCCTGGTCGGTTGAACCTTGCTCGTGCGGTTGTTCTGGTTGAACATCATAGTACCCTTCGGTTAATACATTCCTACGCTTGGCAGATCATTTTCGGCCCACATGACCCAATAAGCCCAATAGGTATTGGAGTTGGGCCATATAAGTTCAGCAAGCCCAAACATTTGTGTAATTTGACCCACAACAATTGTTCAAGTCCACATGGCCCATGGCGTAAGGGGGATCCAACTAGTTTAACCCACTAAAGCTCACATCTTCGACCCACTAACCATTGTCTTGGCCCAACACGATTGGCTTAGCCCAAATACGTTTATTCGACCCATCTTGGGCAGCCCAACATCATGAGGAACCGGCCCAAACCCAATCCGAAAGCAATTGACTCCATGGGCTTAATGCGGCCCAAGATACATGTGTTGGATCCATGATTTATATATATAGACCCATATGACATCAACTCGGCCCAATAAACTTTAAAGTAACACTATCCATAAACCAAGTAATTAAGGGTGACATTTAATAGCGATGGGAGTTATGCTCTCGTTTTATTTCAAAAGAAAACCATAAACAATTGTGTTGAAACAATTAATGATAATAAGTCATTAAATTCTCACAAAAGAACCGCGTTAAGGGCAAGGAGAAACAATGGGGATCAAGTCCTTGATCATAACCTACAATCTTACATTACTTGTAATTTAAAACTAAGTGTTAACAATGTATGTTTAAACTTTATTGGGCCGAGTAAGGGTTGAGGCCAAGAGGTGACAAACAAAGTTAGGAATAACACATACACGCGCATAAATTTCACAAATTGACCCTTATGAGTCGAATACAACATGAATTCAATACAGGAGCGTGAAAACTACCTCAAGAACAATCAAAGAGCGCGTGCAATCTCCTTTTAAGCTAAGTCAACCACTTCAGTCACAAGGTGAGTTCATATGCCCCTTTTCTTAATCTTAACTGATTTCAAAGCTCGGGGCTGAGAAACATGCTAAACTTTTAATTATTTAAAAGTTCATTTTAACATATTGCTTATATCATGATTTAGATAATAATTGCTTGTCTTTATTATCGTTTATCATTACATGCTTCATTGGTTGATGACATTATACATGCAATAGCTAGGATGCCATATGCTAAACCTAGAATTGTAACACTTTAACACCATAGAATAATACTCACTGTTAAGAATATATCTTACAACCGAGCATTATCCTTACACGATAGGACAATGGGGAAACCGAGGGATAACATACCAATAACAACTACATATAACCAGAATGACAATCATGATATTGTAACTTCATGATAACAAGATCATTCACACATTACTAACATAGTGTATAAGACAAGTTCTTATAACACTCCGTTAAGTTAGTAAGGACACACAACATCGAGATAACAGTTGAAACTATTACTGGTGATATCGAGGATGACATCAGGAAAATCTAATTCCAATATGTCATTCCACGTACATGCTAGCATCATATTATAAGACTTGATCTTATAATATCATGCTTGTACTATAGTGAAACATATGAGGCTATATGAGACTAAATGAGACTAGAGAATGAGACTATAATGAGACTATATGAGACCATGAGATTGTGACTACGTGATTAGGAAGTGATTTCTATAGGAATTTAGGCAATATGAGTCTATATGAATCTATATGATGAAACTATATGAGCCTATGTGATGAGACTATATGAGACTATATGAGACTATATGAGACTATGTGATGAGACTATATGAGACTATATGAGACTATGTGCTGAGACTATATGAGACTATGAGATGAGACTATATGAGACTATGTGATGAGACTATATGAGACTATGTGATGAGACTATATGAGACTATGTGATGAGACTATATGAGCCTATGCGATGAGACTATATGAGACTAGGTGAGACTACGCGATGAGACGAGGTGGAACCAGGGGTGAATTGAAATGGATATCCATCGTTGTATTACAGGTAGTGTCGTATGCAGTTAAGCATGTGGTGGGGTGGCGTCTGGGCTTGACCCTTTCGTATGCCCCTATATATAAGCATGCTTGACTGGATGAGACATTATCTGTGCATACAACCATGGAGAGGACATTGTGTGAAACATGGGATTAAATTAACAATACAATTTGTGTGAAACGCTGTGAACATGATTGTCATGATTTCAATGGTTTTCAATTACTAAACTTATGAACTCACCAACCTAGTGTTGACTTTGTTTTATATGCATGTTTTCTCAGGTGACGGACAGGTCTAGTTAACCAGCATCAGTTATTAAGCTAGAGGACTTTTAGAAGACCTAGCTTACTTTTGGATGCATACATTTTGATGGCATTGTGAATCCATTTTGCCTATCTTGTATAGTTACAAGATAGAAACTACACGATTCTTTTGAGTAGAGTTACTTAGTTAAATTATGAACATGATATGTGTAATTTAACTTTGTAATTCTACGTATTAAATGTCATGATTAGCATTTCTCATTATTTATCATGTGCCATGTAAACAATCTGATCATTTCGATTATCACTCAAGATATCGCGCCCCGGGAACCTTCCGCCCGACGGGAAAACCCGATCCGTTCCCGCCGGCCCGGGGTGTGACAGATTGGTATCAGAGCCATGGTTATAGAGAAATATAGGTCATGTTGCTTAAACGGTTTGGCCTAGACTATAACCTAGGGACCTCATGTAGTGAACATACAACATAGGATTCTATTTGCATATGTCTTCTGCTTCTGATCACTGCACTAACCGATTTCCTTTCGGTTATGATCAGAATGCCGCCGAGAAGACAGCCACCACTACTACCGTTGACTCAAGGTTCAGCTCCGCACTCATCGACTCCGACACCGCCTGACTCTCCTACACAACCACCTCCACCTCCTCCTCCTCCACACTCGCCACCACCTGGTTCAAGCAATGTTCAGATACTAGATCCTGCTACTATAGCACTGGCGACTCTGCTGACAAGCCAACTGAGGGATGTGATTCCTGAGATGGTGAACAGAATCAATAGTAACAACAGTAACAACGCTGCCAACTCAACTGGGGAAGGCAGTGGTAACACACGGCAAAGTCAAGACTACTCCTACAAGAATTTTGTAGGATGCAAGCCACCAGCATTCAGTGGCACTGAGGGAGCCGTCGGCTTGATCCAATGGATCGAGAAGATGGAAACAACTCTTGACATTAGCGGTTGTCCTGATCAACACCGCGTGAGATATGCTGCAGGATCGTTTGAGAAACGAGCACTAACCTGGTGGAATGCCCAGGTACAAACCAGAGGGAGAGACGAGGCATTGGCGATGCCTTGGGAGGATTTCAAGACTTTGCTGAGGGGCGAGTTTTGCCCGAGGAACGAACTCAAGAAGGTTGAGACTGAACTACTCAACCATGTGATGGTTGGTGCTCAACATCTGGCATTCACAACCAGATTTCATGAACTGGCAACACTGGCACCGGATATTGTGCCCACACTAGAGAAACGAATTGAACGGTATGTCGGTGGACTGCCGCCTTGCATTCAGGGGCATGTGATTGCTGCCCGCCCCACTACCCTAGAGATGGCTGTTACACTGTCAGCAACACTAACTGACGTAATGGTTGCCTCGGGGGCCCTGAAGGATGACTCTAGAGTAACCAAGACCGAAACATCAGGGAAGTTGGACGAACATCCGGCTAAGAGACAGAAAGTGGCCAAAAACTATGCTGCGACCACACCAGCTCTGAGAGCACCACAACCACCACCTCTACAAATCAAGAAGCCGTATGCTGGCGCGGCACCTCAATGCAACAACTGTCATTTTCACCACCCTCTCGGGACCCCGTGCAGACATTGCACTGGGTGCGGGAGATTGGGACATTGGGTTGATCACTGCAGGAACCCAAACCCACAGATCAGGAACAACAATGCAGCAATGAGGGCTGTCGGTAATGACAACAGGTCTTGCTATACTTGTGGCGAACCTGGACATCTCTCAAGGGACTGTCCCAAGAGAATCCCACCAAAGGCACCGGTAGCTAGAGGACGGGCCTTTCAAATTGGTGCAGCTGCG
Source organism: Mikania micrantha (assembly GCA_009363875.1). Classification (NCBI taxonomy): domain Eukaryota; kingdom Viridiplantae; phylum Streptophyta; class Magnoliopsida; order Asterales; family Asteraceae; genus Mikania; species Mikania micrantha. Next base: position 29,935 of record SZYD01001254.1, on the reverse strand, counting down.
GCTCACCAGGACACTGACACCAACACTAACACTGATACGCTTTTCATTCAAATCTTTGCAGGGTATATTTTTATAATAGCATAGATTATCATTGCCTCTCTAGAGTTAGTTTAGAACTTACTCGCAATTGAGGCAACACTCGGATATCTCTTACACCGAATGACATGAATTTAGTGTTCACTTACCTTAGTGAACAAACACATGCCATGAAATTCAAAGTGATGGACACGAGTGGTGTCAATACCATCATCGGAACTGATGCTTTGTCCTTGATAGGGACGGAGTCATCTAATCCAATAAAATCTTTTCATGTCATTACAATGAACGACAGAGATACGTTCATAAGTCTCAGTATTGGGTCCGTCAATGTTGTCTTATCTGACAATATACGAATCCATCCTAACAAGGGGAGAAACGAGAGGTTTCTCCTAGCAGGAATAACATGCAAACATAAGAATCATAGTGAACATTATAGATCATGAAATTATGCAACATCATGAAATACCACCATGGGAGTGTATACAAACAGCTATGGAACGCGATGCCAAGCTACCTTACACTTCCAATAGACTTGATGTTCCTGAATTGGTGGGAACAATGAAGTCAAGTCTACTCATTTTATAACTACACACAAAATCCTAGGTTCCCTAAGGAAGACTAGGTCACATATGAACAATGTTCTCACAAGGAACATAAACATTTCGAATAGTACGGTCTATAGAGTGAAAACGAATCCATATCACATCAAACATGCTCAGGAAATCACTAAACACAACTTTGCATAAGCATGAGAACATTAGAACACATGATATCAAAGCATCTTCACCTAGGCAAAGAAAAAGTAGTACCCGACAATGATATTTAAATTTCGGGACGAAATTTCTTTAACAAGGGGAGACTGTGACAACTAGTACCGAACCGTCCGGCAAGTCCGTACGGTGTGTGTACTTTCACCTTATACTGTGTGTTAATACAGTACATAAACAGTCGTATGATAACAGAACTCAGGAAACAAACCACAGTTGTATGTGTTTAAGTGAAAACTTAAATACAGTAAATACAACAACTCAAGAGAAATTACAGTGTGCAAACAAACAACGAAAACAAATCGGTTGCGATCTGATATCCATAGATGGCAGGAATCAGATGGCCGATGAATCAGTGTGAAAACAAGGCGATAACAGGATGTTTAGTTGAGTCCGACAGCGAGGAAACACAATTCAAATTAAATTTCAGTGTCGTTCTGGAATAATAAACTGACAGCGTGTTTGCGTGGGTGACGATTCACACAAACATATCTGTGAGTTTAACGTTCTGAACGATAACTGATAAGTAGAAAACCAAATCAGAAAGTGAAACATACGATCGTGTTTGTACAGTTAGCGCTCTGTACGAAAACGCGCGTAAGTGACGCGATCTGACGAAACGAAAACGAAACATGACACGAACGATAATAAATTTAATAAAATAAAATATTTAACATTTTACAATTTTGAAACTCATCAAATAATTAAAATAACTTTCTTTTATTTATTACTAATTAATTACGCGTATTTTCCGCATACGCGACCGAATTACGAACCGAGCAACCGAAATGGACCCGAACACCCCGTGGGATATAAAAACCCTAAAAGAGAGCTTCCTCTCATTTTTTCATTGATTCCATCTCTCTCTTCTTCTAAAATCCGGCCACCACCTTCCCACCACCAAAAACCACCTTCAAAGTCTCATATCTCACTCGTTTGTGGGCCAAATCGCGCGTTCTTGGTGTCCACGCGTAGCTCTCATCAAGCTCTACATGAAAGTACAAAAGATCTGGAGTTTTAGCCGCTGAAATCGAAGGTAATGATGCTTGAAAAGTCTGAAAATTAGGGTTTCTCACCCATTTACTCGACCCAATCACACAACCAGGTAACCCACCTGTTATCTTGGACCACGCACACTCGAAAATGGATCCTGGTGTATCACCAACATGAGAGCAGCTCTACAAACTCACTTGGCTCAACGGGAAGGATGGGATGTTGCAGGTTCGTGATGTGGGTAGCCATGGCCGAACCCTACTTCCTATGCCGACGAACCCTGGGTTCAAGAGTCAATAGCCGAACCCCTACCCACGAGACTTAGTCACCGAACCTTGCTTCAGTCCAACGAACCCTTTCTGGCCGAACTCTGTAACCCACGAACCCCGGCGAACCCTTAAACCCGACCGAGCCTTGTTTCAGCTAGCTCCGGCGAACCAGTGGTACCCACGAACCTTGGGACTTCAGACCAGTGCCCACGAACCCTTGTCTGTGAAGCAGGAGTGTCACGAACCCATGCCACCACCGAACCCAACCACCTTGCTCACAAGAGGTTCGCTGCCCTGGTCGGTTGAACCTTGCTCGTGCGGTTGTTCTGGTTGAACATCATAGTACCCTTCGGTTAATACATTCCTACGCTTGGCAGATCATTTTCGGCCCACATGACCCAATAAGCCCAATAGGTATTGGAGTTGGGCCATATAAGTTCAGCAAGCCCAAACATTTGTGTAATTTGACCCACAACAATTGTTCAAGTCCACATGGCCCATGGCGTAAGGGGGATCCAACTAGTTTAACCCACTAAAGCTCACATCTTCGACCCACTAACCATTGTCTTGGCCCAACACGATTGGCTTAGCCCAAATACGTTTATTCGACCCATCTTGGGCAGCCCAACATCATGAGGAACCGGCCCAAACCCAATCCGAAAGCAATTGACTCCATGGGCTTAATGCGGCCCAAGATACATGTGTTGGATCCATGATTTATATATATAGACCCATATGACATCAACTCGGCCCAATAAACTTTAAAGTAACACTATCCATAAACCAAGTAATTAAGGGTGACATTTAATAGCGATGGGAGTTATGCTCTCGTTTTATTTCAAAAGAAAACCATAAACAATTGTGTTGAAACAATTAATGATAATAAGTCATTAAATTCTCACAAAAGAACCGCGTTAAGGGCAAGGAGAAACAATGGGGATCAAGTCCTTGATCATAACCTACAATCTTACATTACTTGTAATTTAAAACTAAGTGTTAACAATGTATGTTTAAACTTTATTGGGCCGAGTAAGGGTTGAGGCCAAGAGGTGACAAACAAAGTTAGGAATAACACATACACGCGCATAAATTTCACAAATTGACCCTTATGAGTCGAATACAACATGAATTCAATACAGGAGCGTGAAAACTACCTCAAGAACAATCAAAGAGCGCGTGCAATCTCCTTTTAAGCTAAGTCAACCACTTCAGTCACAAGGTGAGTTCATATGCCCCTTTTCTTAATCTTAACTGATTTCAAAGCTCGGGGCTGAGAAACATGCTAAACTTTTAATTATTTAAAAGTTCATTTTAACATATTGCTTATATCATGATTTAGATAATAATTGCTTGTCTTTATTATCGTTTATCATTACATGCTTCATTGGTTGATGACATTATACATGCAATAGCTAGGATGCCATATGCTAAACCTAGAATTGTAACACTTTAACACCATAGAATAATACTCACTGTTAAGAATATATCTTACAACCGAGCATTATCCTTACACGATAGGACAATGGGGAAACCGAGGGATAACATACCAATAACAACTACATATAACCAGAATGACAATCATGATATTGTAACTTCATGATAACAAGATCATTCACACATTACTAACATAGTGTATAAGACAAGTTCTTATAACACTCCGTTAAGTTAGTAAGGACACACAACATCGAGATAACAGTTGAAACTATTACTGGTGATATCGAGGATGACATCAGGAAAATCTAATTCCAATATGTCATTCCACGTACATGCTAGCATCATATTATAAGACTTGATCTTATAATATCATGCTTGTACTATAGTGAAACATATGAGGCTATATGAGACTAAATGAGACTAGAGAATGAGACTATAATGAGACTATATGAGACCATGAGATTGTGACTACGTGATTAGGAAGTGATTTCTATAGGAATTTAGGCAATATGAGTCTATATGAATCTATATGATGAAACTATATGAGCCTATGTGATGAGACTATATGAGACTATGTGATGAGACTATATGAGACTATATGAGACTATGTGCTGAGACTATATGAGACTATGAGATGAGACTATATGAGACTATGTGATGAGACTATATGAGACTATGTGATGAGACTATATGAGACTATGTGATGAGACTATATGAGCCTATGCGATGAGACTATATGAGACTAGGTGAGACTACGCGATGAGACGAGGTGGAACCAGGGGTGAATTGAAATGGATATCCATCGTTGTATTACAGGTAGTGTCGTATGCAGTTAAGCATGTGGTGGGGTGGCGTCTGGGCTTGACCCTTTCGTATGCCCCTATATATAAGCATGCTTGACTGGATGAGACATTATCTGTGCATACAACCATGGAGAGGACATTGTGTGAAACATGGGATTAAATTAACAATACAATTTGTGTGAAACGCTGTGAACATGATTGTCATGATTTCAATGGTTTTCAATTACTAAACTTATGAACTCACCAACCTAGTGTTGACTTTGTTTTATATGCATGTTTTCTCAGGTGACGGACAGGTCTAGTTAACCAGCATCAGTTATTAAGCTAGAGGACTTTTAGAAGACCTAGCTTACTTTTGGATGCATACATTTTGATGGCATTGTGAATCCATTTTGCCTATCTTGTATAGTTACAAGATAGAAACTACACGATTCTTTTGAGTAGAGTTACTTAGTTAAATTATGAACATGATATGTGTAATTTAACTTTGTAATTCTACGTATTAAATGTCATGATTAGCATTTCTCATTATTTATCATGTGCCATGTAAACAATCTGATCATTTCGATTATCACTCAAGATATCGCGCCCCGGGAACCTTCCGCCCGACGGGAAAACCCGATCCGTTCCCGCCGGCCCGGGGTGTGACAGAACCTCCATGAGTCACGAACCTTTATGGATTTTTAGCAAACAGCGAACCTTTGGCATGCAAAGCTTAATGGCCGCGAACCTTACTTCTTGGCCGAACCTAGGTTTTCTATGAACATGGGCATGGTAGCGAAACTAAGAGAAAATGGGCTAGGTGCTAGCCGAACTATATAGTATGGTGAACTTTGAGTTATTAGACTTGGTTTATGAAAAGGGAAGGGTTTCCACAAGCACATAAAATCATGACCATGCATGCATGCATAAGAAATTATAATTTGTTATTTTCTATAAAATAACATAAGTGGTTAAAATTAGGGGGATTGATGTATATAATGTTAACCTTTTTATAAGAATAGATTGAATCTAACTTCCTTAAACTCAAGATTTATATTTAATAATATAGTTTATAATGGGGGATTTAATTGATCATGCATGTATGTATTGATGTGTACATGATTAATATCATCACCTCAAAGTATACATATCTATGGGAATCCTTATAGATATCTCAAAGGGTTATCATTGTTGGACGATTTAAAACTAACAAGGCTAAATTACATTCTAATGATGACCAATTATAAAATAGTGAATAAGTAATCTTAACTAAGATTAAATAAACTAAGTTAATAATATACTTATGAACATAAAAGTTAAACACACATACTTATGATTACGGAACACACGATGAATACAGGTTGTTGAGTCGTTGTTGATTTCGTACGCGAGCGCGCATTTTACGAAAACACTGAATCTGAGGAATTCAGGTGAGTTCTCATAACCTCCTTTTTAAACTATTTTGTTTTCAAACTCGGAGGTGAATCATGTATACCAATATTTAAAATTATTATTTTGATAACACATGGGTGACACCTGGCTTATCATTATGATATTCAGATTATTGAATTATCATTGATTATTGATGGATTAATATGGATTATGACTATTCCGTGAGTCATTGTTGGTTGAGTTGACTTCGGTCCTCCGCGACAATTGAATTGCTGTTGATTGAGTTGACTACGGTCCTCCGTGGTGATTCCACTGTTGGTTGAGTTGACTGCGGTCCTCTGCAGTGCACGTATTGACACTTATATTATTTAGGAATATCGTTGGTTGAGTTGACTGCGGTCCTTCGCGATGATTCCGCCGTTGATTGGTTGATTATATGTGGATAAGGATTTGTGATTATTTGAATTATGTGATTATTGCGTATGTGGTTAATTGAATTGTTTGGATGCTGTGTTGTGTTGGGTTTTGGCAGAACTGGACTATCTTACAGGTGCACTTGTGTATTTTCTTTGAAAAACCATAAACTTTGTTAAACACTTGTAAACATTTCTAAAACATAAAAACTTATGATTACTCACCAACTACTTCGTAGTTGACACTTGATTTCTACATGTTTCAGGAAATGAAGAGAAGTAAGTAGAGAAGGGTAGCTCTACATCTTTTGGACATCATCACGTAGGGTCTTGGACTTAGCTAAAATAACTGAAATTCTGAAGACTAGAGTTTAGTTAGTTTAACTAAATCTTTTGTGTAATTGATGTAACTATCTCATGATGGACATAATTTTTGTGTAATTAACTTGGTTGATTAATTGATATGTGATGATTTAATTAGATGCCCACAAGCTTATGAACAATCTACACATCCCTCGTGGCATCCCGACGTTTCCGCCATCGGTCGGGGTGCTACAATGCCCATATATTTTAGCACTAAAAAGAACTGGTACGGGTTGCTTAGTAGCTGCTGGTGATGGCGAGAAATAAATCTTGACCTGCATCCATGGTTTCGAAACTTTTTCGTACTTTACCTCGGTTGTGTCTGACCATGCAACCATCAAGATTTTTGCTTTCTTGCCTTTATCCTTTCTTGTGTCGCTTTTATCTCCGGACACTTTTTTCCCCTTTAATGTCTTTCACCACATAGGCCAACTCTCCAAACTTACTTGCTGCTTCTATGCGCTTTTTAAGTTGGAAACAGTCATTTGTGTGATGACCAGTTTCGCTATGAAAGTCACAAAATTTGTTGGGATTCTTCTCAGCTGCAGGTTTTGACAGCGGCTTAGGTGGTCTGAAACTGAGTCATGCCTCCTCGGTAGCCAGGATCTCTTTAGGAGACTTTGCCAGAGCTGGTAACTGCGTCTTTTCTTTTTCATCTTCTTAGGTCCTAGGTGAATAAGGAGTTCCGCTTCTATGCGCTTTTTAAGTTGGAAACAGTCATTTTTGAGATGACCAGTTTCGCGATGAAAGTCACAAAATTTGTCGGGATTCTTCTCAGCTGCAGGCTTTGACAGCGGCTTAGGTGGTCTGAAACTGAGTCGTGCCTCCTCGGTAGCCAGGATCTCTTTAGGAGACTTTGCCAAAGCTGTGAACTACGTCTTTTCTTTTTCATAGGAACAAGAGTGTGACATTCTCTCTAAAGGTTGGAACCTTGAAGTACGTGACCATGAAGGGGAATATTTTCTTGGCTGGGACCTTGGCTTCCTGGGTGCATCCAGGATCTGGGCTACTTCTTTTCCTCAGAAAAAAGCTTCTGTTCTTTCCATAGCTTCTTCTATGGTTTTTGGAATTTCCTGGTTAAGATTTTCTACCAATTGCCTTGGGCGAACTTCGTGTATGAAACCGATATTCTCATATGTTCTGTAACACCACCAATACTCAAACTTTCTAACTTGTACCTTTCCATGAAAGCGCGAAGGTCTTCATCCTCCTTTTGCTTTATGTTGTGTAACTCGACTGGGTCTCGGGTGTACCGTTTTGCTGCACAAAATTGGCCAAAAAATTTCTGTTGAGGTCCTCGAATTTATTAATGCAGCCGTCTGGCAAGCTGTTGAATCATAGCCGGGCTGGGCCAACTGAAATTTGTGAAAACATATGACACCACAAAGGTAGGCACCACCTTTCCACTGTGGCGGCCCCAGAGAATAGTTCTAAGTGATCATCTGGGTCCCCCAGCACATCGTACGTCTTAACGTTGGCTGGCATCTTGGTTTGTGGCGGTAAAGCAAAGTTTGCTATCCTTGCGAAAAATTTGGTATGGGTAATTGGGACATAAGGTTGTGAAAGGTCTTCAGTGTTAAAGATTGGCTGAGTGATATGCTGGGTAATCACGTATGCGTTGAATGGTGGCATCCCAAGCCCTTGTGAAGCGAGGTATGGCATCCCGGCTAGATTTAAGCTTGAATTACTTCGGTAAGGATAAGGTTGCCAGTATGGGTGTGACGAAAAATGTTGGGCCATGCTTTGACTTCCTAGTTGGGTGTTCTGGGTTATCTTAGGGTTAAAAAATTGGTCTCCCGTGTAACCGAAACTTGTCGGTATGTGGGGAAATGGTGTGCTTCATTACTTATTTATATAGTCGCCCCTTTTAGTTTATTATACTAGACGTTATTAGTTTATTTCGGCCAAGCTTATCCGTGATGTCGGTATCCTGGATAAGGTTTGTCCGAACTGTGCTTCATTACTAGTAGGCGTCAACCGTGGTACGCTTTTAGCTCGACTAAAGGGATGTATCTACTCCCTTCATCATTCAAAATGTGAACATTGTATATATATACAAAACCAAAGTTCGGTGCTCTCTTTAATTTTTAACCTGTTTTTTTCTACTTTATGTATTTGATTTCGTTTTATTTACAACTTTGTAATCTGGTTAAGTTGGTAAGTTACCTTGAGGTTTTTGTTGCTTATCCGGGGTTCGAATCTTGAGCATGATTTTTCATAGTGTTGTTGTTTTTGCTCCAAACGAGTCGTTTCTCTTTTTTTTGCCAACACCGTCACCACCCACCACCTGACTGTAACCACCATCATCTGCCACCAACGAAGGTTCTGGGTTATTTGGGTTGTTTTACTGCAATTACCGTCAGCCATCGTCATCACGTCGCAACACCCACCTTCATCACCGGGTTAGCTCTACACCGCCTCCGTCATCATCGGCACACTACTTCACCACCGTAGTCATCACCGTCGTAGCATTTCTACAAACCACACCATCACAGACAAACCCTAAAAATTGAAAACCCCCAAATATGATTAGATAAGAGCAAAAACCCTACTCTTTCTCTAGAAATTTGGGTCGGAGTACCCCAAAGAGATGCTTGGTTAATTCCGACGAACAAGACGCGTTAGAGGCAACCGGAGAACCCCTGAGAAACAAAGAGGGAAATGTGAAGAAAGGGGAGCTTCGGAATGCCGGATGGTGGTTGCCGTCCAACATTTTAGAGGGTGACTTTCCTTCTTTTTTCTTTTTTTTTTCTTTTTTTTTTCTTTGGTTTTGCACAGATTTCATACAAGTTTTATGGTTTAACTACGACGAATAGGGTAGCCGAGATGGTAGCTCTGAGTCTTGTAAGCTATTAGGTCGATGCCGCAGGTTAGAATTCTGCAATGTTGAGTATTCCTTTTCTTTTCTTTTTTTTATTGGTTTTTCACAAATTGCTTATAGGTTTTGTATGCTAAATTCGGAAGTTAGTAACTTGTGCGGGCTAGCTAAGATGGTCATCTAACATTCGTTGTTATTCAAGCATTAGAGATGTCACGGGTTCGGGTACCGCATTCAATATTTTTATGGGTTTTGATTCCCATCTTTATCCCACAAAATCCGTATACTTTATTTTCAAATTGTTACAATCTCAAGGCCATAGGAGTTGGTATTGCATGCTTGGTTTGAATCTAAGGATCAAGGGTTCCAAAGACGTTCTTTGTTATTTTCCTTTTTTCTTTCGTTATTTTCTTTTTCATTTTTAAAATAAAACCTTTCTTTATGCTTTGATAAATGCGCATACATTGTGGTCTTTGACAAACACAAAAGCCTTGGTCTTATCTCTTTTTTCTCCGGCTCTCACTTTTGATGTCTCAAATCTAACCTTTTTAGTATCTAATATTTAACATGACATATGTACCATATATTAACCCCTTCAGCACTAACATTTGTGATGTCTCAACACTAACCCTTTCAGCATGTCATGTTTTAATCTAGTATCTATACTATATGTATTTTACGTTTTAAAAAAAATAATATATAAATCTCATTTAGAAGTGTCATTAGGTTGGCTTCTTGACAAGTAATGTATCTCCATGACTCCAGTCGTCAGACATTTTAGGCGTGTTTTTTGCTTCGGCATTAATCGTGCCACTCATTCGTAGCGTGTGTGATACTACCTTAATTACTAATGTCAGATTGTGAAGAAAGGGCTACCAACTTACACCTTTTGTTCGTTAGCTAAAAAAAATAATTTCTTACGTGGAAACTTTTACGTAAGAGACCATATAAATTCATGTTAAATACATGTTTTGCTATAAAAATTTTCCGGAAACGAGTTTGTTCATATATAATATGTTTTCGTGCTTATTTTATATACGTTTTCCGTTAGTCTACGTTTCGACGTAAAAATTTTTAGGAGATAGGTTGGGCCAAATGTACGATGTTTTCACTCGATAGAATAAAATCAAAATACCTTTTGTTTTAACGCCGCCGCAGTGCGCGGCACGTAACGCTACTAGTTACAATACATTTATTAAAGTACAACGACATGATCAAAGAGACATAGCTACATCAAAGAGACATAGCTACAAATATGCAAGCATTGTCTCAATTAGGCAACCTTGCCTTCTCTTATCAAGGAGGCCTTGCCTCAGCCAATTTGCTTTACACATTCTTACCCAGGAAGTCTTATATAATTCCACTAAAGCGTCTTGTCTTGTCTTACCTGAAAAACCTTGGCTCAACAAGTAGCCTTGCCCGACCTCACTCATGCAACCTAACACTACCTTGATGCTTGTTTAAGCTCAACAAGAATAATGCTCAAAGCCATGTGTATCCTTATAGGCAAAGATCAAGTTACCACTTTGGTAACAAATAAAAAAAAGATAGAATCAATAATGTTGGGTCAATTATGGTAAACTCATAATGTTAAAGTTCAGAAAGTTTATATTTGACGAACCAAATCTTGCAGGGTTGAAGTTAATATTTTCATAGTTGAGAACCCGCAAAGCAAAGGACAACAACACTAAGAAAATAAAATGTATGAGCCGAGTTTAGTATAATGTAGTTAAAACTACATCCCACTAGACTGGAGCTAATGATGTAGGTATGCCTAGGCAAGGTGGCCTTGCCAACCTTAGCAAAGACTAAAAGGCTAGGTTAAGCCATGCAAGGTAAAGCTCATTCCCCTTTATAAATAGAGGGGAACCTTACACATTCAAAGGGGCTCAGTCGCAGAGGAAAAAACCACTTAACATCTTAACACTCTCTTTACAGAGTTCTTTCTCCTTTTGTAGCCTTCCTCATTCGTATAAACATGAACTCTGTGGCCAAAGCCGCCGGACCTCAGCAAGGTTCAGCCCTGGAACCATCAGAATAATATTGTTATGCATTCCTTCTTGCCACTTACCAAGGCTTGGGAACTGCAACTCTCTCATCTTTCTATAATTGTTTGTTATGTGTTCTTCATTTGATTATCTTGTATATATATATTATTGACTTGAGCATCAGAGTGTCCTCGGGATAACCCCTCGGGCCCTTCAACGTAGATTTTCTATGTTGTTGCAGATATGATCCATGCTCGGGATAGCTAGACTCGGTCTAACCCGACAAGACCTGACCCTGATTCGGATACGTCGACAGGTTCAAGATAGAATATGTTGAGTGTTGATAGGAAAACTAGAAAGTGCCGAAACATTGGAAAACACGGCAACAACAATTGAATGCCAGAGGATTCTCCTGGTTTTTTCAACACTGCTAGTTAATTCAACAAGCTCCTGGTTTTATTTACAAAAAAACGTAGTTAGATGTCATAATCTTTCAAATTATTCTGTCCTACAATAATGCGATCTTCAAATCTGCATACTTTGGCTCAGAAACTTCAAGAATCCCTCTACTTTTCAATCCCAAAAGCACTATCTTCAATATCAGACCTTAACCAACTTCACAAAATCCACTCACTTTTAATCACTTCAGGACTCGATCGCACAGTTTTCTTCTCTGGCAAACTCATCAGCAGATACGCTCAGTTGAAAGACCCTCATTCATGCTCATTGGTTTTCATCAGCATTTCGCCTGCCAACAACGTCTATCAATGGAATACAATCATAAGAGCGATGACTCATAATGGGTTGTTCATAGAAGCACTGGATTATTATTCCAAGATGAGGGTTTTGAATGTCAAAACCGATACATTTACTTTCCCTTCGGTGATTAATGCGTGTGCGGGTTCAGGGAAATATGAAACATCAAAGATTGTTCATAAGCATATTTTAGAATTGGGTTTTGGATCGGATTTGTATATTGGTAACGCATTGATTGACATGTATTCTAGATTCTGTGACCTCGATAAAGCACACAAAGTGTTTGATGGAATGCCAAAGAGAGATGCTGTTTCTTGGAATAGTCTAGTTTCTGGCTATAATGCCCATGAGAAGTGGAGAGAAGCCTTGGAAACGTTTTACCGGTCAAGAACAGCTGGTGTGACACCTGATTCATTCATGGTGTCAAGTGTTCTGCCCGCTTGTAGCGGGTTGGATGTGATCATGGAAGGTGAAATGGTTCATGGTTTGACTGTGAAACTTGGGATTGATGTCGAAACTCGAGTCTGCAATAGTCTTCTTTCAATGTACTTCAAATCTGACAACTTAAAAGAGTGTCAACTTGTTTTTAGTGAAATGGGCGTGAGAGATGCTATTACTTGGAACACTGTTGTCTCTGGTTACTCTCAAGCTTGCCTGTATCAAGAATCTATAAAATTGTTTATGGAGATGTTGCATGAACACAAACCAGATCTCTTAACGATTACTTCTGTTCTTCGTGCTTGTAGTCATATTGGCGATTTGCAATCTGGAAGATGTGTACATAATTACATGATTCTAAACAGATACGATTGTGACATGAAAACAAATAATATCCTTATTGATATGTATTCCAAATGCGGTTTTTTGCCAACAGCATGGGAAATATTCAACAAGATGAGATGCAGGGATTTGACATCATGGAACACCTTAATCAATGGTATTATTAAAGCATCAAAGTATGAGGAAGCTCTGGCAACTTTTAGAGCAATGAAAATGGATATACAACCAGATTATGTTACATATGTGACAATTATTTCAATGTGTACACTGCTAAGGAACTTAAAATTAGCAAAAGAATTTCATTGTGAAGCAATTAAAACCGGATTTAACCATACTGTGATTGTGGGAAATGCTCTCATTGATGTTTATGCTAAATGTGGTAGCATGGAGGAAGCATTGAACCAATTTGAGAGCATGAATGATCGTGATACAATATCATGGAATACCATTATTTCTGCATGCTCTTATTCAGAAGAGTATATGCTAGGATTTAGAATGATTAATCGAATGAGAACAGAAGGAATATTGCCAAATGTGGCCACGATTTTATGTATGTTGCCTCTATGTTCAACTCTTGGAGCAAAACAACAAGGTAAAGAGATTCATGGTTGTGTCTTGAAGTCGGGTTTTGAATCAAATGTTCCAATTTTCAATGCACTTATCGAAATGTACTCAAAATGTGGCAATTTGAGAAATTCAGTTTTAGTTTTTGAGCATATGAAAATCAGAGATGTGGTGACATGGACAGCATTGATCTATGCATATGGGATGTATGGTCATGGCATGATGGCCATAAACTCATTTGAGGATATGAAAGCTATGGGTATCATTCCTGATCAAATTGCCTTCCTTTCTGTCATGTTTGCATGTAGTCATTCAGGATTGGTAGAAAAAGGGCGTTTTTACTTCAACCAGATGAAAAAGGATTACAACATTGACCCAAATATTGAACATTATGCTTGTGTTGTTGACCTTCTTTCAAGATCCGGGAGGTCAATTGAAGCTGAAAAATTTATTCTTTCAATGCCAATAAAACCCGATGCAAGCATATGGGGTTCTTTACTTGGTGCTTGTCGGTCAAATGGACACATAGAAATAGCAGAACGTGCGTCGAAACATATTATGAAATTAAATTCAGAAAATACGGGATATTATATATTAGTTTCAAATGTGTATGCTTCTTTAGGGAAATGGGATCAAGTTAGAATGGTGAGAAAATCCATAAAAGCTAAAGGACTTAAAAAAGATGCTGGTAAAAGTTGGGTGGATATTAATAAAAAGATTTATGCTTTTAGCAGTGGAGATAAATTTTTTGAACAATATGAAGAGGTTAAGAAGCTTCTTGAGGTTCTTTATGATTTAATAGCTAAAGAAGGCTATGTTTCTAACTTGAGATCTGTATTTCATAATGTCGATGAAGATGAAAAAAGAGATATTCTTTGTGGGCATAGTGAAAGACTCGCGATTGCATTTGGGTTATTAAATACAAAACCTGGAACATCGTTGCAGGTAATGAAGAATTTACGGGTTTGTGAGGATTGTCATACTGTAACAAAGTATATATCGAAAATTGTTCAAAGGGAGTTTTTGGTTAGAGATGCAAATCGGTTTCATCTTTTCAAGAACGGATCATGTAGTTGTGGTGATTATTGGTGAAGAAGATAAAAATAGAATCTTGCATGAACTGCTGACCAAATCCAAATAAGTTGCCATAGTTAACATAAGCTCAAAAGATCAATGGTACTGTCTATATCTTAGAGAATTTGTTTGTTAGATTTGTTCTTATCATATATTCTACAAAAAAGAAAAAAGTAGATTTTATTTTATATGTTTCAGGGCTTCAGGGGGTGGGTTTATATGATGAAGACCAGAATCTTATGGAGCTGTGAAAGTTTGGAAACAGATATGTGGATAGGGCAAGATGGAACTGTGAGGTACATTAGCTAGTGGACTCATACTTGAACTAGCTGGATAGATGCAAACCGGCTATGTGTGGAGCTACAGGGCCAAAAATATTGCATGAAACACCTCAATGGGCTGAATCATGTGGCCAAAACCATATGAGTTTGTCCCAACTATTGGACCTAAAATTCATTGTCCTGAGCCTAGATTTTGAAGTCAACTATTTTTCCTTAATTTTAACAATTTTGATTTAATTCCTATTTATTGAAAAAACATTTTATAATTTATGTTTTCTTTTTCTTTACATTGAAAAATTCTGTGAATCTTTTATTTGAGTAATTTACACATTTATTAAGCAAGTCAATTTCATAATTAATTTCAATTTTTCTAAAATTTGGCTTGATTTAACATGTTTAGGTTTACCCTCTAAAAGAGGGTTTGATGTAATGGTTTCATCATTGAATAGAGTACCAAATTTTCTCTCAAGAGTTTAACAAGAACTTATTATTGTTGTCTGAACTGTTTCATTTATGATGCATTGATACTTATCATCCCATAAAGTTTATAAATGATTTATTGAGTTTTTGAATGTTTCTAGAAACCTTCATGATGCCTTTCCATTCTTTACTGCAGCAGTTGAGATGAAATACTGACGCATGTGCCGGTACTTGTCAATCAGCTTCTCTCTATCAGGCCAAGTTTCTTGGATTACTGGGATACAAGAAATGTTTTCCTTCCATGCTGATATAAGAGGAAACCGCTCTTTGTCTAAGATTTTTATACCACTCGTTTCTTCAACGATATCAAGATAAACCGCTATCCATCCAAACACAAGATCTAAGAATCCTAATGTTTCTCCACTGAAGAATTTCTTTCCGGTTAGCTGTTTTTCAACGATGTCTAGCTTCTGTAAGGTATGATCCTTTGCTTTCTCTTGCTCCACCCCTTGGCTGACATATGCATGGAATGCTGATGGCAAGACCTGCATTATGTGTTAGTTATCCTTTAAGTTTTTAGGGAAATATTTTCTCACCAAAATTTATGATTAACACTCAAACATTTGCATAATGAATTCAAAATTGGGTAACAATATAAATTTTAACAATATGAAATAGATATAAGTCACTTAGCAATCTTAATTAGGTTAAACTTTAGTTTTGAGCTTAATTTAGTTCAAGCTCAATTGTGTTATTAAATCCAATTATCAAATAAATATAGGATGATTTTAATGGCAGTCTTGTTTATAACCATACGCATCCTGTTTGCGGTGTACACATATAATGTTTATATGTGTCGGCCCTTAAGGGGCAAAAGAAAAATTGCACTAATTTTAACGTTATTTTGCTTAATTTTTGTGAAAATAACGTTAAAGTGTTGGGTTGATCGGTTAATCAGGCATCATGAGCCAGGTTTCTATTGGAAGCAACCTCTCTATTCCTACGAGATAAAGATAAAGCTATCTGCATATTACTCTCCTTAGACCCTACATTAGCTTTGTTAATAGTGAGATATACTCAGTACGATGATGACGTGTTTATAACCACCAGTGTGGGAGTAGCCCACTTGGTAGAGGCCTTGCCTCTTAGATGGGAGATCTTGGTGCAAACCCAGGCAAGGAGTATATAAAACTGAGGGTAGTATAAGAGTATGATAGATTTGTTCCAAAAAAAAAAAAAAAAACTTGTTTATAGCCATATATCCACAAAACTCGATTATTTAAAAAAACATAACTGAATTATTGAGGCCTCTGAGTTGCTTTAAATTTTTAAGTAGAGACCACCCTGTACTGCTTTGACATATGAGCAAGTTTTACATCATCTTCCTCAACAGCTGACAGGGGGTAATTGCAATATGCTAATTAAATAATCAAACTCTACTATATGTGAGATTTCACTGTATATTGTTTTTAGTGACTCAATTTAAGGATTCATAGCACTCTTTTGCAATCGAAATGAATTAATCTTCTTACAGAAGATAGAATGTTTAACAAATTTCAAATCGTCAAAACTAAACTGTATAAATCTGTAGTTCAATTACTTTGATTTAGATTGCTCAACCAAACCATCTATATGTATAGTAGTTAACAACACACTAAATTGCTGGTATCAACAAAAGTCTATTTCATAAACATGTACCTGGTCATCACTAAACTTAGCCCAAAAGCGCGCGTTGGCCCTGGCAAACGGATCCTCAGGTAACAAACGAGCAGTCGTGTTCCATGTTTCATCAATGTACTCGAGAATCACAAGTGACTCGCATATGGGTGTTCCATTGTGCAACAACACCGGGACTTTCTTGTGAACGGGATTGTATTCAAGCAGCAAACGACTCTTGTTTGCAAGATCTTCATACATCGTCTCGTACTCTACACCTTTGAGTTTGAGTGCCCAGGCAATCCTCTGAGCATATGGACTTGACCATGTCCAAAAAAGCTTCACCTCCCCCATTTCCTTACTTTTCTTGGTACGAACCTTCATTTTATGGCTCTCTTTTATAGAGGATACAAGTCCAAACCAGTGCCCCCCACTAAATGTCACAACATTTCAAACATATCTGTGTAGCACAAATTGTTTTATATATTTTTTAAAAGTTTTTTGATCAATGATGTTAAAATTGGTTTTTATAAAACTTATTTAGGGTCATAAAACCCTACCTTTATAAAACTGGTTCAGGTATAGCCAAACCGGCTAACTGTTAACGACCGTTTTTGTATCTGCTTTTTTTTAGATAAATTAAATACAAAAGATATGAGTTAAACTTAATAAGCTTCTATTTTTATTTATTTATGAAAGTTCAGAAAAAAGCAAAAATAAAACTCATTACAAAAATTATAAAAAAATTACAAACGCAGTTAATCATTTGTTATCATTTACTGTTTATTCTTTGTTAATAAACCGGTTATAAAAACCAATTTAAAAAATCAGTTTCTAAACCGGTTCAAGACCAGGGATCCGAAACCGTTATAAACCTAAGATTTGGAGCAGTTTAAAACCGGCCATCTTGCGCAACTCTACGACTGAATGCTTACACTAAAATGGATTCGTTTAAAACTGTTACGTTTATATCATAGCAAAAGAAAATATTTTTAAATTTTTAGTAGCTACCGATAACATCACATAATGTATGGTAATTTATGATGGATATTTGGAGATGAAACCAGACAAAAACGATTATTAATTGGACATTTGTTTTACAAACGTTGCAACCAATGTTTGTCACACATATCATGGAATGTGTTTTGGCTGGTCTCTTGTTATGTATGCTAAATTAGTTGTGGCATAAAAGCCGGATAAATGAAGGGGAAGCCACAAGAATGACAAACTGTCTTTTAGTCGAAAATATATAATAGTGTGGCATTTTAGTAAATAAATTAAAAGTTAGGATGGATTTTGAGGATTCAAATTCCACACACCTAAATAATACAAGTTTTATATTAAATTTGGTTCAATGTTCTAAGTTTTAAAATGACAAAATTATTATATCACAAATATATGGAATGATCAACCAATCTATGAACAGAGGCACTTGGATTCCAAACCGTCCAAACCGGGCGCCTTGCTTTAGTACGGATGTTTTGGTCGGTTTCAAGTGTTCATGATTTGGGTCAGGCTTTTGGCTTAATTAGATTTGTTCAGCCCCATAAGCATCTGGATGATCTACGATCAGTGCTATTTGTACACCTTATGTCTGATTTCGCAACTTTGACCGATTCCTTATCCAATGTAGCTGTAACTGCACCTTACCACAAGTAAAGTTTACCCGAGTCACCGCTTGTGAGCATCAGTTATACTACCACTTGTGAACTTCAACAAACTCCGTGTGACTTCGCCTACACACACAACCCTCCTACACTCTTAATTAAACACCCCACCGGGTGAAAAACCCTAGAAACATTTGTATCTCCTGACAAGCACATATTCTAATTATGCAATTATGGTTGTACAAATCAATTCTAATTAATTCATTCACATAAGCTCATTATACAAAACATATTTGCATGTTTCATAAATGCACTAATACCAGCTAGCTGGGATTGGCTCGATTGCAATCCTATTTCTTTTTCTTCATTTCAAATGCTATCTTTTCATATGTGTACTATTTTCACCTATCACACTACAATTTCATCATAATATTGGATGAGTATCATATTCTAGCATTCTTCCTTTTCTTCGTCTGCATATCTGCTTTATCAACAATGATGATGTCTAACAACATCCTGAAAATCTTAAGTCCGCTACCGTTGTATTCGACCTACAATTGGCTTTAGTCCGTTTTCGTCGCATTCAATGTAGTTATACAACATATTTGCTGATGTGTACAATTAAGCCTATGTGACTAAAGGTGTTCATATTAAAGTGTTCTTGTTCTAACTAAATTTATTTGGATGTAATCTGAATATGGAACCTAAAGGGGTAGACCAATCAAGAACACACATATCCGCCTACGAGTGGATCAAATTTGAACGAAGCTGATATAGCACGAATCGTAAATGAACAGCTATTTGCTGTTATTCCAAGCATGTTCTCTCAATTCCAACGGAACTTCAATTTTGGCTAAGGTGGAGGTCATGCTAAGCAAAATGCTACCGATGGACATGCTGCACTGTTAATACTACTGGTACAAACACTATAGTCCTGGATCCTTCACAACATGGATGAACATAAGAGTATTTTGCATCCTTGAAAGACTCTTAGTTTAACTGGCAAAGAGGGAGTTGTAGGATTGTTGAAATGGATCGAAGAAATGGAAACTAAACTCAAAATCAGCCAAAAGAGCTTAAGATGTCTTATGGTGCTTGTTCTTTGAAAGATTCAGCCTTAACGTGGTGGAATACCCAGGTGAAAACATTGGGTACATCTAATTTTGATGCATTGAGCTTGAATAAATTCAAAAGTTTGATTATTTCAAAGTATTGACCAAATACTGAAATCTAGAAATTGCAAAAGGAATTTTGGAATCATACTATGATGAATGCGGATTGTTTGAAATATACCGAACATATATCCTACTAAAGCAGCCTTATAGAGAAATATATTAAAGGCTTGATTACCTAAATCAGGGGAAAGGTAAGAGCTGCGAAACCTACAACCCTCAAATGTACCATCACTCTAACCACTAAGCTTACTTTGAGGCAGTAAGAAGTGATACATTTTAAAAGAAAAGTGAAACTACTGGCAGCCGTGCCAACACCAGTGGCCCTGCTAACACTAAGGGCATTAAATGAAAGTGGCTCGAGAGGCGCAAACCAAGAATTACAGTTGATATCAGCCATAGAACTCAAACTCTCAAAAGATATGGTGCAACACTTCAAGAAAAAAACTTGCACCGGGCAAGCACCCTTTTATGCTAACTGTAATTGGGTAGGACACTATTCCAAATATTGTAACAGGCCTGCCCGCCCACCAAATCAAGCACTTAGACAACAATAACCCCAACAAAACAGGTCTTGTTTCAAGTGTCGAAATCCTGATCATTTTATGAAAATTGTCCTAACAACAACATCAATCAGGGTAATGAGGCAAGAGAAAGATCATTCCTGATTTGAGCAAATAAGGCTCGGCATGATACCAGCATTCACTGGTACGTTCCGTCTTAAGAACCTCTATGCATCAATTCTGTTTGATACTAGGACAAATAAAAGTTTTATTTCCCCTAAATTTGCATCATTACATTAATTACCAACCACAAACTTAGTACAATTCTGTTTAATACAATGACACACTCATAGTACAAAGTGAATGAGCTGGCAGGAAGCATGGTATTAGATCATGCATACAAGCTCGAAAATGTTTGAGGAAAGCTTATCAAGCCTTTTGTCAAATGTAACCGAAAGCACACGTCAACAATAACGTATTGAAGATAACCAGTAGCTAGAGACTATCCTAAAGTCTTTCCTTAAGACATATCTGGATTACACCCAGTGAGACAAGTTGCATTTTGTATTGACTTGATTCCAACCATTTATTAACTTGTAGATCGTACATTGTAGATCGAAATCCAACCAAACCAAGTAAGTTAATAAATGGTCAAATGAGTCATCAACCTTGTATGAGGAATCTAAACCATTATAGGTTCCCATATTATCATACATTGTATGATATCCAATTAAAACAACTGATTAAGGATTTAATATAGTTTGATGATTTGAAATGCAATGTCTTTGATATTGAACGTTAAGAAAGATCTAATAAGTAAATTAAAACACAAATAACTTATAAAACATTAACTAATGCATAACTAAACCACAAACACAAGTCTGCGTGTTAACTGTTGACTTTGACACTTCAGGTGAGTTTCATACAACCTCTTTTCTTTTTAATATTTTACAAACATCGGGGTAATACTGTGAAACTGTTCTTAAACGTACGATATGCTTCACTGTTATCTATGTGATTTCATGTGAACTTGAGGGATTTCATGGGATTTTGCATGTATCATTCTATCACAATATCAAAAAGTCCTCATCTTTCGAACCGTATCTAGTGAACCCATGTGGGGCTGAACAGGAAACAATGATAGTACTATTGGCTGACAGCCCATTTGTCGGGAGCTTGCAACTCCCCTTGGTGTAAATGTTTGTTACCTGTTTTCAATATCAGCTTAATGTATGTAATAGACATTAAGAATGAGGCACTATAATATTTACTGACAGGTAGTATCTTCACAAAACAAAACATTCCGTCCGAAAGGAACTAGATATGGGTCCTATGGTTATATGTGACATTGTGTATCAATAACTTGCATATCATATTGTGTTGTATCATTTATTACGAACTCACCAGCTTTGTGCTGACTTTTCAAACTTACGACTTTTCAAACTTACAACTTTTTGCAGGTAGATAGTGACGACGTGTGAGATTGCACTATCAAGCACTTGTAACGAAATAACTCAGTTTGTTTAGTGTGTTTAAGTTGAAAAGAGTAACTTGTGGTTTGTAGTGACGTTATTATCCTTATAATGTATTATGTGTAAGTTAACCTTGTGTGTTGTGATACCGGATCAAGTAAGTTGCACCCCATTTATGAGACATCACCACTATGCTTCCGCAACCTTCTTAAAGTGATCAGTGACATCATCATCAGGTGACGAGAGATATTTGTGTGACATTTTATAACAATAATTCGATTTGGATACTTTCAGCGAACCCCGACCCTAGCGCAGTGGTAAGACACAGTGTGCGTGGGTTGGGGACCCAGGCTTGAAAAAAGGCGCGTGGCTTCTTTGAACCGGTTTTGCCATTTTAAGCATTTCCATCCATTCCTTTTTAGTTAAAGTTTTGAAAAAAATTCAAGAATTTCTAAAAAGTTTATTTTAAATATTCTTGTTAAAAATAAACATTTCCAGAAAAATAATTAACCTATTTTGCTTATTTTAAAAATAGTTTTATTGGATCAATTAAGAAAAAATAAATTAAGAAAATATTTTATAAAAAAAATTTGAACTACTGTTTTATTTAAATAAAGGTATTACAATTCCTTCATCATTTATAGTAACAAAATATTTTCAGAATATAAATAAACGTTATTGAAAACTATTTATTTGAATGAATTATCAAATATCAATTATAAATGTTAAAGATAAATTATTTTCTTTAAAAGAATCAAATGAATGCTTATGCAAAAATTTGTTAACTTAATCAAATTAACTATAAAAATCTAAATTATTTTAAATGGCATTCCAAAACAAACAATCTTAGTTTTTATTAAAATAAACAAATTGTTTATTTATTTAAGTAAAAAGCTAGAATATTATTTCAAATAATTACATAGAATAATTGTTAATCATTATTCTAAAGTAAACATTAATTTACAAATACTCAAATAAATCACAAATGAATACTTTTAAACAATTTCTTAAACTTTATTATTTAATGATCAAAATTATAAACCAAATGTAATAAAAAAACCAATTCAAATTGCCTTGCGATATTCAAATGTTATTCAAAAAAATCAAGTAAGGGTATTTATTGAAAAATAAATAAATGAATATTCCTATGAAACCATTCAAACTTACACACATCTTTTAGGACTTTCATAGTATGCCATAGTTTCTAGGATTTTTAAACTTGAACACTAAGTAAAGACTAAAAATTCTATTGCCTTTAGGTTAAGGGGTGCGAGCGCAACTTCATAAATCCTAGGCAACAAAGTATTGGATAAAGCTAGGACCTCAAGGTGAGTTTTACTTATACTTCCTCTTTTACATTTTGTACTTTTGGGATGTTACGTATGCCATTATTAAATTTAAGTTATTCTAGATTCAAATTCAATATATGCAAACTCTTAGTCTAAGTTGTTTGACTTGAATGCCATTGTACGCCTACTTATTTATATGTTATACATTATCTTGTGCAAAGATGAAAGATCTGATAATCAATGTGACTAGCAGCCTTTGTACAATAACTTTGGTTAATGTAAAATGTAAAGGTGAAAGAGTCGATATTCAATTGTTGTAACCAGTAGCCTTTCTTTAATGACTTATGTTAGTAAGTTAGTAAAGGTGAAAGAGCCAAAGAATCATGTTGAACTTGTAGTTACTTTCTTTAAGTCTTATTGATTTAGACTTCGTTTACATTTAAGTATTTCAAACATATTCTTATATATATATATTAAACTGTATGGGAAACTCACCAACTATTCATATAGTTGACCCAAATTTATGTACCTATGTAACATGTTAAGATGAAGACATAGTGAAAACATAGGAATATGATTAGTTGACCTAGTTAATTCTTTAAAACAATGTTTAGAATTAAATTTGTAATTGTTTCTATATTCAATTCTTGTAATGTAACTTGAGTTAATGAATGTAATGTTTGAATTGTTTATAATGAATGTTTTTAATTATTCAAACATATTAACAGCACCATGAGCTAGTGAACAGTCGAACTCGCGCCCTAGCATATTCCGTTGTCGATCGGGGTGTGACATGTTGAAAATCACTCTAATTTTAATCGACCAAAGTGTGTAGTTATTTGAATTCGACATCGGACATTGAAACTATGTAGAATTAGTGTTTGTTTTCTCTCCGAAAACTAATCCTTTGCCTTCAGACATGTTCTTCCACCGACTTTGTTTCCTTATCACGATCCAACAAGGACGCTTCTGCCATTTAACTGATTACTCCCCCCCCCCTTCAGTCCGAACAAGACAATAAACAACTCGTAAGTTGTTTCTGTAATATCCGGGACTTTCCGATCATTTTCACGACGATGATATCCGACTTATAATTATGAGAAACGTTAATAAATAATTATGTGGAATTTATCTCGGTTTATTATATATATATATTTATTTATGCAGTTAAATGTGTATATATATATATATATATTTTAATTAATATTAAGTTAGAATTAACAAATTCATTAAGTTTTATAATAAAAATGTTTTTTTTAAAAACAAACATAATTAAGAAAGAAAATGAATAATAATAATAATAATAATAAAAATAAAAACAAAAATAATAAAATCAAAGTTTATAAAAGTTTATCAAAAGATTTAAACTTAAACGGGTTTTTGCACCCCCATGAACCAAAACGCATTCCTAACGTAATCATAACATTAAATCACGATAATTAACACCATTAAACCCCTTTTGATTAACCCAAAACCGTAACAATTAACTCGTATTGACATCGTTTCGGCTGCAATTAACGTATATAATCATAGGGCTTTTACTTCTCTCGACCATACGAATCTAATCATATCATCTAAACTCTCTCAAAATGGCTCCGGAATCACGAACAAGACGAAGAACGGGCGACGTTTTCTTGAGCTCGAACTCGATCGAAATCCAACCAAACCAAGTAAGTTAATAAATGGTTTATTTTTTGAAATAATAATTTCTAATAGAAAATATTTTTATTTCCATAAATTTATTTTATTTAAATAAAATAACAAATAACTTAATTTAATAACTTTATATCAAAACATAAACATAAGTTTTGGTATTTAGTAAGTTAATTGAAAATTTATATAATCGTTTTGTATAATACTTTAACTTTTAAATATTTCTCAAGTTATTAACTTATGAATTTACGATCATTATTTCCTTAACTTATTATATTTATTTTAATAAGTAAAAATACAACATCGTCGTGTTTTATTAACCTAATCGTCTAACTTAGCTTTGATATCCCCAAATCCATTTAAAACCTAAATCTAGAACCTAAAATACCTTAGAACTTTATTTAGAACTTGTTAAAATTTAGAAAACTTTGAACTTATAACTATAGGTTCATTGTGAGAATTCATTTCTCGCAAATTTGGATTCTCAACTACTTGAACTCTTAATCTAGCTATCTTATCCAGGTGAGTTTCATATTCCCCTTTTCTTGATTTTGATTTTGTTTTCAAAACATCGGAGATGAACACATGAACTTTAACTATTTGAACAATCTGTATCTATGAACATTATCTTGTGATTTGAGCTTATGTCCCAAACTACATGTGAACTATCCTCGAAACTTGCATTGATCATTAACTATATTAGCCTCATTGTTGTGATGATAGCTATTGAACTGACCATTCCACCCAACCAGTGTTCACTCAGTTACCAACTATTGAACCATTGAATTTTGTGTGTTTGAACTATTGTGCACAATTTGAACTATTGGAACTATAAGAATAGTATGTATTACTATGACTAACTTGGTTAACTAAGGTTTGATCTGCAATAGTTTAATGTATGTTTCCACATTAAGCCTTATCTATTGATATGTTTATGATACAAGATTCAACTTTGAACTATTACACGATTTATCGAGTCAACTTTATGATTCTCACCAACTACTTTTGTAGTTGACCTTTTCAATTTTATTGTGTTTTAAGTGCAACCTAGTGAGCTTTTGGGATGAACACATAAGATGCTTGGACTTTAGAAGCTTTAAGAATGATTTGAACTCTAGTTTTTGGTTTGTTTGAACTTTGGTTGTTTGAACTTAGTTTACTTTGGTTTTTAAGACAGTGTAATTTTGTTGCATTAATTATGAAACGTTTTAGTTTGATCATGAGCTATTGAACAGTTGCGTTCGCGCCCCGACGTATTCCTCTGTCGGTTGGGGTGTGACAGTTTCCAACTTGTTTGTTAGTTTGATTTTGTAGCCGTAGGATAGCTGGACAATCAGCAATTGTTGAAATCACTTCCAACCTGTAACCCCTCGATTCAACTAGTGGTGCTTGTTTTCCCGAAGCTGGCTCTGATACCAATTCAGGTTATGAATCGATAGAGCGAAAGAAAGAAATGAACAAGAAGCGGATTAATATTCACATGATTGGCTAAACACCCAATTTAATTTAATAAGCAATAAACTTTCTCAAAAGTTTCAATACATTCATATGCCTATTCATGGTATTTAGAATCTCATATAGCTAGAATCACATTTCAACTATGTCTTGGATTGTTTTAATATTTATCTAAACATATTTCTAACCTATCACATTAGAACCTTGATAAATATGTATTTAAACCATACTTTGACCTTCGCGTTAATTATGGTCCTTCCAATCTTCCATATTCACCTACACGCGAATATGGTTCGATAATTTCCAATAGTTTTACTTCTATGCTATTTTTAAAAATTACATCTCAATGTATTCCGCCATAGGTTGGGGTGTGACACCAGCCAACAATTCGTCTATACCTAATAGCATCCACCTTTGGTTCAGTTTCACGCTTGTCAAGTTTAAGGTTCAGTTTCACACTTGTCATGTTTCACCTTTCGTTTAGTTTCATAAGGCCTTCTAGGGTACGAGCTACTTCATTTCCGAGATAGAACTCGAGGTTCCCCAAATATTTTATGGTGATTAACTCGTTAAGTCTATCATTAGTATGTTGTATTTAATTTGTGTCATCACCATCTATAATGACGGTACTTAACATATTTAAAAACCGTAACGAAACATTTCCCACATTGTTGAATAAAAAGAGAGTGATCAACCTTTGATTGAAAGATACCAAGCTCAAGAATAACATTCGTAGACTTTGGATTACAGTTTATGGATGCCTGCTTCAAACCATACAATGATTTTTACAGCAAGCAAACTCTCGTTTCACTTTTAACAATCCTCCCTATGATATCTAATGTGCAATGTTACATGATGTCACCATTCTTGACGACCTTTGATGTCGCTTTGTATAATCTTTTGCAACTAAATGATACACGCTTTCGAGCATTGGGGTGGGATTCATTGCAAGAATCCGAGTTTTGATTACATTAAAATCATTATCAACTCCCATGATTAAGAAACTCATAGTGCCTTTCTTTTTCTATGAGGCATCATGTATTCAACGGTTGAAATTTAATTTCTATTTAGAACATTGTCTTTTACTAGAGACTCTAATAAGGAAAAGTTTAAATTAAAAATTAGTAAGAATAGTTAATATATTAAAGAGAGAATTGACAAGCAGAAAAAACTATAAAAAAAAGTTTTGCTAATAGGAGTATAAATAGATTGCTAATGAACAGTACTAATAATTTTTCATCAAATTTGTTTTAAATAGTTATCTAAAATGTGAACAAGGAAAACAATGCTTTGCTAGATGAACTCGCAGCATGCAATAACTTAAGTTACTTGCTTACTCGCTGTCTCGTGTTTGATTCTCAATTGTGGCCCTATTTTTTGTTTTTGTTTTAGACAAATATATAATATTTGAATAAGGATAAATACTCAGCTGCCCCTGGTTCAATCCTCACTTGTGCTCTTTTCTTTTTTCCTTGAACAGGATTAGATACCCTGGTAGTCCATGCCGTGAACGATGAGTGTTTGCCCTTGGTCTACGCGGATCAGGGGAAGGGGCATTCTTCACTCCGGGAGGAAAGGGATCTTTATATTCTAGGTAGCCAGCCTTTACTTTACTCGACGCAAGCTTGACTTTTAGCCCAAGCAATGTCCATCAAATCCCATGTCTTTCTTGGTCAGACCAAGCCAATGATTTCCGACAAGTCTTTCTGCTTTTTTCCAAGTCTTCCTGAATTGGAAGAGCAAGAACAAGTCTCTCCATTTTTTTGGGGGAGTAGAGCAGTCAAAAAATGAAACAGATCAAATGATTGTTCTAGAATGGCTATTTCTTTTTTTTTTTTATTTCATGAAATTTTCAACTCTAATATAGATAAGAAAAAAAGGATAGTAACAATTCTTAAATTACATAATTAAGCATTTAAGGGTTCAAACATGAGCAAGGTTGAGAGTTTATGTATTTAATATTTATCCAATTCTCGCTAATATGGGGTTATAGTCTCACGATAGTCGAGGAATTGACCTTAGCTACATCGCACGGTTTGCCATGGTTAGCATGCAAAACTTCTCTTCCTTTAAAAAAAATATTAAATATCACCGATTTAAATTTAATGATACTAATTAATAATAATAATAATAATAATAATAATAATAATAATCATAATATATATATATATATATATATATATATAATTTATCCTATTTGCGTTCATATTTCTTGTGATTGACACTTGATTTTTATAAGGTTCGATCTTTTGTTTTATGACTGGCTAACACCCCGTTATGAACAGTTTTTTGTCTACGTTTGATATTCATGATACCGTTAAAGCCATTATGGCCGAATATCTAAATTGACAGAGTTGTATGACAATATCGTTTTTTGTAGAATTTTATTTAAGTAAGATATATTTTTTTTTTCTTTCTTTCTTTCTTTCTTTCTGTGGGTGAGTAAACCCCTAGTTGAGGAACATATGGTCAATTAGTGTAAAATGAATTTTCAAGTTTTGAATCTCGTTTCTTTGTTTGAGTTCTACTTTATTTATTACTAGGCTATTACCCCGTGTGAACACACGAATTGAATATTAAATAGTAACTAATGAATATTTAAATATTATATCAACGATATTTTTATATAAATTGATTAAATTATGTATTAATAATTATTTTAAATCATATAACAATAATTAAAATTTTTAATAAAAATAGAAATATCATTTAGTCTTCTTGATTTGTAATAATTGAGATCACTGACCTAACTAAATTTAAAATTTCAATTAATTAGTTTTTTGTCAAAAACTAACTATTTCAACTTAAGATGATAAGGTAATATTTTTGTAATTAATAAAGTTAAATAATCTAAGTTGAAATTACCATCAAATTGAAATATTTCTTATTTCCAAAAAAACTTGATATTTAGGCAAATTATATTTTATAAATTTTAAAATATGTTTTATGATAAAATGATTTGATTGTGAATATATCAAAACTATTTTCAAATTTGTTAAAAGATAAATAATATCATTAGTTATTAATATTATAATTAATTAATAAGATAGATAATACAATTTATTTAATAAGATAGATAATATCATTTATTTAATAATTTATTTAATAAGAGGAGATTAAATGAATGCATAAAAAAATGACAAATGTCATGATGATTTTAAAATGTGACATGTGGCAATTGAAGATTTTTGTTTATTAAAATAGTAAGATTTGTGTTTTTACTAAATTTAAAATAAAACCAAATAATTGTGTTTAACTATAAATTTATGGGGAAAGATCAAATAAGAAGGGATTTTTGCCTAAGAAGAGTGAGAACCAATAGAAGTTTGACACATGGCATGCCTAAGAAGAGATTTTTGTACTGGTTTTTTTTGTTCTGTATTTTTTGTACTGTATTTTTTTGTACTGTATTTTTTTGTACTGTATTTTTTATGTTTTTTGTACTGTATTTTTGTTTTTTGTACTGTATTTTTGTACTGTATTTTTGTTTTTGTACTTTATTTTTGTTTTTTGTACTGGATTTTTTAATTTTTGTACTGCATTTTTATTTTTTGTACTATATTATTTTGTTTTTTTGTACTGAATTTTGTTTTTGTACGGTATTTTGTTTTTCGTACTGGATTTTTGTTTTTATGTTTTTAACATGCCACGTGTCAAATTCTTAATGGTTCTTACTCTTCTTAGGGAAAAATCTCTTCTCACTGGATCCAACCTCATAAATTTATGCATTATTTTCTCTTTCTTTCAACTATATAACACGAAGAATCATTACTTTATTTACATTTTCTTCAAACTTTAAAATATAAAATAAAATTATGTTTCTCTCTTTCTCTTTTTCTATCCTTAATTCTTATTTTTCTTGGTTTTAAACGAATTCATGCGTTAAAATTCTTTTTAAGCCCCAAGATCAAGCTTCCGATATATGATTATTCCTATCAATCATGCCAAGAATGCATATTTCCATAGTTACGAGAATTCGCTCTTGTTTTCGT
>SZYD01001253.1:0-53361 GCA_009363875.1 Mikania micrantha | reverse complement strand
ATTCCTCTTCTAGCTTCTGTATCTCACTGCGAGGGACAATACTCCTCTTGCAGTAAGGTCTCAAAACCCATTCCAGGTTAAGGCATTAGCTTTCCCTAATCCCAAAGTCTGAACATTGAATTCCACCAGGTCAATGCTGGACCCTCCAACATACCCGTGGCATATTTTACTTTGTTGTCTTCAAGACAGTTACACATTTCGAATACCGATTCCGCCTTCTGAATCCATCGTAGAGCCCAATAGCCCCTTCGATCCTTTGAAATTATGAGGCTTGCAATCCAGAAACGTTTTGAATGTGCGTACCGAGGATCACTAATCCTCCTGCCGGACCATGTGGTCCCGTCATGTGTGTCTGGGTGTAGTTCGCGATTGCCTTCGCGACCCTTCTATTAATCAGCTCATTGAGCTAAGCGACAGACATATTGATGTTTTTCACCGGCCATTATCTTCCTAGTTAAAAGAAATGGTTAGAGTGTTAATAAGGTCCAATGTGAAATGTGTAAACAATACAACAAACAAATATGTAACTGTATGATTGAACACAACTGTTGGCAACAAGTAATAGCTTTCCAATAGATAATGATTTCAAATTGATTACAATACTTCAAAATCAAAACATAAGTTTTCAAACAACTAATATAGGGACACAACCCGCCCCTTATAAGTGTAAAATAAACAAACTAAGCATCCTCAATAGTAGAATCAGCATTAGAATCAACATCATGTGCTGGTATCTCCTCCTCCTCATCTTCCTCCTCTGCGTCGGATACAAAAAAAAACTCCGCCAACGCAAATCAATCTTCCCTCAACGACGTCAGCTCGATGTCCTCCTCCTGCACTCGTGTAGTCAGATGTACGATATGAGACTCCATCCCCTGGACTACAGTACGAAGCTCTGCGTATTAAGCGTTCATATCTCTGAGCTTCTGTGCCATGTGCTCGATCCTATCATTTGCCCACTTTAACTCCCACATCAATCGGGCGATATCATCAGACTCAAACCGTGGCCTCTTAGAAGCACGAAACCTAGGTGGCATACGATAAGAAGACTCCTCGGTGGGATCCTCCTCAGGAGCCTTCTGTGGGTCCCCCTGTGGTTCCTCCTGTGGATCCTCCTCAGGATCCTCTTGTGGATCCTCCTCCGGATCCACCTCTGGGTCGTCCTCTTCAGGATCCTCCTCTGGATCCTCATCCGAGTCCTCCACGGGATCTTCCACCGGATCCTCCTCATGATCCTGAAATGCTGGAGCCATCGGCTCCTCGTCATCAAGTACGATCACGTGTGGTGGTGATAGTGCTGACATATATGTTACATAAGATCATATGTAAATACTAGGCAAAAACAGTTGTGTAAACAAGTGGCTAATGTCTAACAGTTATAGTCTAAGTCTACTAATGCAAACCTAGTTCTCTATAACCAATGGCTCTGATACCAATCTGTCACACCCCCAAATTTTCAACTAACAGAATAATACCGTTTGGGACGTGGCAAACGAGGATCTCAGATCATTAGACATAACGAAGACCTCTATGTGATTTTCAAACATACTTTGGTCTAAAACTGTAATATCAAAGTTCTAACGTGCGGAAGCGTTTTCAAAACAATAACAAACATAACGGTATGAAAACTGTAAATTACAATTCAAAGTCTCAAATGTTCAAATCCAAAATAACTGTGATGTAAGATATGCATGAGACTCGATCTCCTAGTCCATGCTTGCTTATTCTTGTACCTTAGCGTCCTGAGAAAATATGTAAATCAAGTCAGCACAAAGGTTGGTGCATACACAGGTTTAAGTATTCATAAATGTTTGAAACAACTGCTTGAACAAAATGTTTGCAGATAACATAATTACACATGCATAGTCATGATAGCTAGTCATTTGTACTATTTACATAAGCGGTCGACACCGAAGCTTATTGTTAGAATGTGATTTGCCTTTCCACTATTGTCTAGCACAAACAATAGTAATGTGAATTGGCTAGTCAAACACTTGCGTAGACCTACAATCTACCAAGTGAGGTTTGTCAAACCTAATAGATCTATTTCCAACTACCACGCTTTGCACTACGGCAAACTAAACGGTTCGATATGTAAGGACTTGTAATGCTATGTTCGCACTTAATGAAAACAGCTAACTCATGCAAGTGATATGTATCTAAAATGTTTGTTGCACATGTTTTCTCCCCCAAAACAGTTAAAATAAGAAAAGGGGTCGTGTACGCACCTTTGATGTAGCAGAATGATCAAACACACATGAACTCGCGAAGATAATCCTCTACAAAGAATCTGTGTTTAAACAATAACGTTGTGTTATTCGGAATGTCGTTTTGTGTTTGAAATCACATACGTGTCAACACACGTATGTTAGAGTGTCAGAATTGTGCATATATGAATACGCGTGACTTTGAAATCGTTTAATTTAATCATATAATTGTATACGATTTTATTTAAATAAGCGTAACTATACACAATTATGTTTTCGGTCTAAAATGTGAATTTTATTATTTTATTTGGTTGGGGATCTCGTTACGGTTCCAACGCAACTTGAACCAATCGAAACGGAGTTATAATGAATATGTTATGATTTAAAAATCAAAATGATTTTTAATTACTAAAACCGACAGAGGCAGGGTTCAACACCTGACCTCCTGATCACACACACAAGCTCAAACCAATAGTCCTTGCTCTACATTTGCAACAAATTCAATTTACTGATTGTTTTAATCAAAGCTCACTTAGGTTCCTTTGGATTTTCTTTCAACCGAACACATAGAACTCCAATTGACTCTCAATTTGTCACACCCGAGCCGGCGGGATTGGATCGGAGTCCCCGTCGGGTGGAAGATTCACGAGGCGCGATATCGAGAGTGATAATCGAAATGATCAGATTGCTACATTGCACATGATATTTAAATGAGAAACTTGCTAAAATAAAATAGAATTACAAATTTAAATTACATCAGTTAAGTTTATAATTTAACAATGTAAATCTATCATAAACATCATAAATCTCCAATCTTGTATCTGCACAAGATATACAAAATAACTGTATAATGATGCTTCAAAATATGCAGGTCCAAAAGCTAGGTCCTCTATATGTAACCTAGTCCAAAGAAATAACTCTTCAATTGACATGTTCGTCACCTAAGAAGTCATGCAAAAATAAAGTCAACACATGGTTGGTGAGTTCATATAGTTTTAGTAAATGATAATGTTTTGAAAACCTCCTTCGGTAAAGACCCTAACCTCATTAACACCACATGTAATATCCACATCGGTATGCTTATATATAGAGCTTATGTAAGGGACAAGCCCTAGCCAACATCCCACCACATACTAATATGCATATGACACAGTTGTTAATGATAATCAAGCATTTTTACCCTTAACACAATCCCATAAGTTATGTTGTTTGGTGTCCTTGGAATTACAATCATTTGAAATTCATGTTGATTTCATAAGTTCATCACACAATATGATCAACCACAAAAATTGTATAAACAGTTATAAATGCTTAATTAAATAAATAAATAAAAACTTAATAAAATCTAAGTCCTAATGATTGGGGCCTTGGTCAAACTCGAGTAGACTAGTCTGTCAATCTAGGTACTTAGTAGTTAGGGAATCTGTAAATATCATCAAACATATGACCTACAAATGAAACGGTCTAGCTAGGACTTCTACAAAAATGTAGGGTTTTGTTTCGTTCTTGATTCGTTTTGGCATATGTTATCTTTGATATTTCCCAGGCTTTCCCCCTGAAAAGGATTTCTTGATTCGTCCGATTCTGTTACAAGTTGTACTTGATTCGTTAATCATAGAATACTAGATTCATTGCTCAAATGTACACTTGATTCATTGTTCAACAAACATTTGGTTTATTGAACATTGAATATTACCTTTGCAAAGATTGTTTCATTTGATTCGTTGAAATCTCACACTTGTTTCATCAAATTGTTTCGTTTGATTCGTTGAACTCACATACTTGTTTTGTAAAAATGTTTCATTTGATTCGTTGAACTCACCCACTTGATTTGTCAAAATGTTTCGTTTGATTCCTTTGAAATGTTTTGATTTGTTTGAAATGTTTAGTTTAACCCGATTATTCACTTAATTTATAAGTAAATAAGCTTAGTAAAACCTGCATAAAATCTTCCTAGACATGGCCTAGGATAACATTTATATATGCAACATATAATTTCAAAAGCATTTAAGTAAACAATTTAAATAAAACAATTTATGCATGCTTCTTAGCCCCGCGTTTTAAAACAAAAGGTTAGAAAAGGGGCAATGAACTCACCTGTGCTGCTATGTAAATGATCTAACACAAAATACGCGCTCTTGTTGTAGCTTAGGTTTCTTCAATTCCTGATTTATTTTATAAGAATTCGAATATAATAAGTACACGTAATAGTCGTCGTATCTAAGTCTTTGTCTTGGTGTGTGTAACTAAATGTCCTAGTACTAAGTGTATCTATGATCTAATCTAACTTAGTTACCCTTTTTTTTGACCCCAAATCCCATGTTTAATTTCAATCACTTACTTCTAAATTTTACAAAAATTTAGGCAGAGTTTCCTTTGTTTTCTGTTAAAATCCAGACAATTATATTGTCTCTTTTACAATCAATTCCCAAACAATTTAAATCACAATAAGTCTTTAAACCAAACACTACAATTAACTTCCATTCTATCATAAAATCATTTAATGAAATTTAACAAGTTATAAATAGGTTCTTTTTTTATTAAAATCTCATTACTTGAGTTTAAGTAACATTTAATGTGTGATGGGCATTAATTAAACCCCATTGGGCCCACTTTGGCCCAAATTGATCCTCCTTGGTTTCTAATTGATTACAAGACTTGAACTTTTGATTCGCATGATCATATATAATATTATCCGCTTGTTGAGCCATCTTATGTCCACTAACAACTCATGTTGAGTTGTTATTGTATGTTAAGAATAACTTTGTTATAGTAATTCCTAACACATACACTCACACGTAAGCTAAGCGATTTTCCATTTATGCAACTTATAAGATTAAATTCTCATGGGAAGCTTAGTTTAGTGATCAACTAATCATTTCCTAAGTTATTAGCACTAGTTTTGTTAATCCTAGACCCACATTAACCTAGTTAGGCAACTTTTAGATTCAACCTTAGGACTAGGGCAGCAAACCTATTGCCCAAACCCCATAGGTTTGGATAAGTTGATCAAGAGACAACAGCTCAACGAGCCTTTAAGGTTCGTTTGCCATAAGAGGGTTCATGAGTTAATGGTTCATCACCCTAGTTTCGTGAGTTTGCATGGCCATGGTTCGGCCATGCAAGGGTTCGTTTCCTATGTGGTTCGGCTAATGGTCCTGAGTTCGTGAGGCTGCTAAGGGTTCATGACTTACTTTGGTTCGTTGATGTTAGCAAAGTTTGGTCCTGCAAGGTTCGGTTAAACCAGACTCATGGGTTCGTGGGGCTTTAAGGTTCGCCATACACTAGCCATATAGGGTTCGTCTATTTCAAATGATTCGTGGTCAGTTCACAGGTTCGGCATTCAGAAGGCTACAGGTTCGTGCAGACCATGCAGGGTTCGTTGCAGATGTGTTCAGGGTTCGTGAGTCATGGTACAGGTTCGTCTAAAGAGAGATGCTAGGTTCGTTGTCTTATCTTCCCACCCAACCAAGGTTCGGCTGATGATGATTGCCACGAAACTACATTCATCTTCATGTTCCTCACGATCAACCTGTAAAATTCAGTTCCTATTCCTTCCTAATTGCTAACCATGCATAAATCTTAGGTTGTTAAGTGTTTAAATTTGATTATCATGGCATTAGCTACACAAACTCGTGAAACCCTCTAAAAAGGAAAATAAGATCGAGGTTTACCTCAAATTCGTCGGGTGAAAATCTAGATCCTTTGTACTTTCAACATCTACGTGATAAGAGGATCGTTTTGGCTCCAAGAACATTAAATTCCGTGAAGAATTGAGCAAGATGTTGTAGAGAGAAGGAGGAGAATTCTTGCCTAGAGAGAGAAAGAGTCTTGAACAAAAATGAGAGTAAAAGATGGGATGATGGAGGCTGGTTGGTGACATAAATGATGTCATTAAAGACTTAGATGATACCCTATTGCTCGGTCTCGTTCGGTTTCGCGTAAAATGCCGGTCCACGTAGTTTTTGCGGTGAAACGACACAATTTATAAAAATAGAATTTATTTAATCATTCTAAGTTGTGATTCCTAATAAATTAACTAATATCTTTTATTTATTTAAATTTTAACATTAACTAATATTTAAATCGAAACGTACGGTCGTCGCGCGTATTCGTTCGAATCGTCACTCGTACGAACACGGCGATAACTATACTTTTCAATCTTGTTTTCTAATTATAGAATATCATTCAGAACGTTAAACTTTCAGATATATTCCTACAGATCGTCACCTATACGAATAACTCGTCGATTTAGCATTCACATAACAATATTCGTGTGTTTTGTTCTGTAAGGCCTCACATACGTTTATACATAATAAGTCCTAACAAATAATCACATGATGGTTTTGTGTTGCCAGATAATTATCTGACTCAAAAACCATTGTTCGGAACTGTGTTTCTGTAAAATGTTTCTGTATTTGTTCTATGATAACCCAAAATGATAATAACAACTGATATGAATATGAGATGTACTGAAATGTATATGATTCGTACCTGTTTACTGTTCATGATACTGTTTAAGATCACTGTTCCGGTGACGGTTCCGGCACTGATGTTACTGTCTCCCCTTGTTAGAGATTTTGTCCCGAAATTTAAGAGTTGTTATCGGGTGCAGCTTCCTCTTCAAACAGTTGGGGATACTTTGACTTCATGTGATCTTCGCGTTCCCAAGTAAACTCGGGTCCACGTCTTGAATTCCATCGAACCTTTACAATCGGGATACGGCTTCGCCTTAATTGTTTAACTTTGCGATCCATAATCTCCAAAGGTTCTTCAACGAAGTGTAACTGTTCATCCACTTGAATTTCTTCGATCGGAATGATGAGAGACTCGTCAGCAAGACATTTCTTTAAATTTGAGACATGAAACACGTCGTGTACACCACTGAGTTCAGCTGGTAATCTCAATCGGTACGCGACAGGGCCGATACATTCGATGATCTCGAACGGTCCCACGTATCGTGGTGCTAATTTGCCTTTCTTTCCAAAACGTACTACGCCCTTCCATGGGGATACCTTCAACATGACACGGTCTCCCACCTGGAATTCCAACGGCTTGCGCCGTTTGTCAGCGTAGCTCTTTTGTCTGCTCCTTGTTGCTTGTAGTCTTCTTTGAATTTGGACAATCTTATCAGTGGTTTCCTGAATAAGCTCTGGCCCAGTTATCCGATTATCTCCTACTTCAATCCAACAGATCGGTGATAGACATTTCCGGCCATAAAGAGCCTCGAATGGTGCGCACCCAATACTGTTGTGGTAACTGTTATTGTAGGAGAACTCGATCAGTGGCAAATGGGAATCCCAATTTCCACCGAAGTCTAATACACAGGTTCTCAACATGTCCTCTAAGGTTTGAATAGTACGTTCGCTTTGTCCATCCGTTTGTGGGTGGTAAGTGATGCGAGCGGTCAGTATACTAAAAACTAGACTAAATTTAATCTAATTCACCTAAGCTAAAGACACCAAATCTAATCCTAGACCTATACTTAACCTAAACACCTAGTAATAATCGGAAAACCTAAACTAGACCGCTCCTAAGGCAAGTGTACCTGTCAGTGGCAGAATAGCTGACGGAAGTCCGGATATCGAACCAATGGACACTAGTATAACAAACTAAACCTAGACTGTGAACTTAACTAAGGTAAAAGAGGGGGGTTTTGGTGCTAACTGATAACCAGATCAGACTGAAACTGACTACGAAAACTAAACTAACAACTACACTAAACACAGCAAACTAAAACTGATAATGAAACTGGAATCTAACTGCAGTAAGGAAAACTGGTGTATCTAGGCTGGGATTCAAAAGTATGACAGATGCTGATTTGGACTGATCTATGAAGGATGAAGACTAGGATCTAAAGGAACAGACTAAGGAATACCTAATGGGACCCAGATCAGATACCAGGCAACTCCAATGGAATATCCTAAGGCTGTAATGTATGCACTAGTCTATCGGGTCACCTCCCAGATTTTCCCGATATGCAATTGCACTCAAACGGGTGAATCACCTCCCGGATTTCTCCACCCATTTGTATCCTACGATACTAGAGAACTATAAAGTTGACAACTTTGACATGGATTGACACTAACACTGAGTAGATCTAAGACAACGCCCTCCTGGGTCGTTTAACTCAAAAATACCAAGTGTAAGAGACCAACCATCTAACCTATCACCTCCCGGATTTCTAGGTTAGGTTACACATGCTAATAACTATACTTAATGAAGTCTAATCCTATGGAATGTGATCAACAACCCATAAACTAACCTAAAACACAAAGTAGTAGGCCTAACATGCATCTATGTGTGGAAAGACCTTCCTAAACACATGTGGATCAAACATACACCAAATATAATCATTCAACATCCATAAAAACCATCAAAGATTCAAACTTTATAGCTGATTAGAAAGCATATATCATCATTAAGCATAAATCAAGTCCAAAATCATCAAAGATCACAACTTTATCATCCCAAACCTAGATACAACACTAGATCTTGCCACAAATCATACTAACAGTAGCTAAACAAGTCTGAAATATGTCTAAATACATCAAAGATCAAAGCTTTAAACTAAGAACATGTAAAGTAAAGGAAAATACTCAAGAACAAGGTCCTTCTTCACTTCTACAAGCCCTAATCAAGCTCTTCCTTCCATGGTTAAGCTCCAGCAGCCTCCTAGCTTGATTAGGGTTCCAAAGTCGCAAAAGAAGACCCCTAAAACGGCTGGAATGCGATCCCTTTTATAGAGGGCTTGAAATTAGGGTTTTAGGCTAAAAATCCATCTGGGGCGCATAGCCTAGCATGGTAAGCGTGAGGCTAGGCTATGCGCCCGGAAAACAAGCATAATTTCGTCTGATGATGCCAGGCGCATAGCCTGGGGCCAAGAGGCCACGCTAGGCTATGCTCCTAGGGTCAGTTTCCTTTATTTCTTTGTTATTTCGCCCGCACTTGATTCCGATGCCCGTTTGCCTTCATTTCCGCTCCTCCGGGACACATTCCTACACAAAAACACTAAAATGTAAAAAGCTAAAATCGACTCGAAATATTTACAAAACTAACGGAAACAGACTCGAATATGTACAAAAAATGGATGTGTTAAACTAACACATCAGTAAGCTGTACTCAGATTTAACTGTGTCCCTAGAGAGTTCTGCAATAATTGCCAGAACCTTGATGTGAATATGCTGTCTCTATCAGAGATAATAGACAATGGCACACCATGGCGCACCACTATCTCGTTGATGTACAGTCTTGCCAGTCTATCCATCATGAAAGTCTCACGCATCGGCAAGAAATGAGCAGATTTTATTAAGCGGTCAATGATCACCCAAATAGTATCGTGACCACTGGAAGTGCGGGGTAGCTTGATAATGAAATCCATAGCTATTTGTTCCCACTTCCAGAGTGGAATCTCAGGGTGTTCCAGTAAACCAGACGGTCTCTGGTGTTCCGCCTTTACCTTCGCACACGTTAGACATTGACCGACGTATTCGGCTGTCTTTCTTCATTCCAGGCCACCAATAGAATCCACGCAAGTCTTGGTACATTTTATCATCGCCTGGATGAACAGAGTATTTAGTCTTGTGTGCTTCATCAAAGATAAGTCTTCTTAATTCATCTACCGCCGGTATCCAAATACGTTCCCGGTAGTAGATTATTCCATCGGGCTTCGTGTCAAACTGTTTTCTCTGCTCCACAATCAAGTTCCTTTTTCAGATTACCTCGTTCAAGTGCTTCTTGTTGTGCTTGAATAATCTTGTCACTTAAACTGGTCTGCACGGTTATCCCCATTGCTCTAACACGTAGGGGTTTGACTCGTTCCTTCCGGCTCAAGGCATCAGCTACAACGTTCGCCTTTCCCAGATGGTACTTGATCACACAATCATAATCATTCAGAAGTTCAACCCAACGGCGTTGTCGCATGTTGAGCTCCTTCTGATCAAAGATGTGCTGTAGACTTTTGTGATCAGTGAATATGGTACACTCGGTGCCATATAAGTAATGTCTCCAAATCTTCAGTGCGAAGATTACAGCTCCCAGATCAAGATCATGAGTAGTGTAAAACTTCTCATGAACCTTTAACTGTCTTGAGGCATAAGCAATAACTTTGTCACGTTGCATTAGTACACAACACAGTCCCTGATAGGAGGCATCACAGTATACAACAAAGTCATCACAGCCTTCTGGGAGTGATAGAATAGGAGCATTACATAATTTTTGTTTCAAAGTCTGGAAAGCGTCTTCTTGTTTCTACTCCCAGATAAACGGTTCACTTTTCTGGGTTAATTTAGTGAGAGGCAAAGCTATCTTAGAAAAGTTTGAGATAAACCTTCTATAATAACCTGCTAATCCTAGAAAAGACCGTATCTCCGTCGGTGTCTTCGGAGTGTCCCAATTCTTTATCGCCTCGATCTTAACAGGATACATATGTATTCCCTCGCTGTTGAGTACATGTCCCAGAAATTGAACTTCTCTTATCCAAAATTCACATTTTGAGAATTTGGCATAAAGTTTCTTTTCTTTCAACAGCTCCAAGATCTTCCTGAGATGTTGCTCGTGCTCTGTTTTGGTCTTGGAATAAATCAGTATGTCATCAATAAAGACAATGACAAACTGATCCAAGTACGGCTTACACACTCGATTCATGAGATCCATGAAAACCGCTGCTGCATTAGTCAATCCGAAAGGCATCACCATGAACTCGTAATGCCCGTATCTGGTTTGGAATGTCGTCTTGGGTATGTCTTCATCTTGAACTCTAAGCTGATGATATCCAGACCGCAAGTCAATCTTTGAAAAGTATTGAGCTCCTTGCAATTGGTCAAACAGATCATCAATCCTCGGCAAAGGATACTGATTCTTAATAGTCAGTTTGTTCAGCTCCCTGTAATCTATGCACATTCTGAATGATCCGTCTTTCTTCTTAACGAATAAGACCAGAGCTCCCCAAGGTGAGTAGCTCGGTCTAATGAAACCCTTGTCCAGTAATTCCTGCAACTGATTAGACAATTCCTGCATCTCGGAAGGTGCTAATCTGTAAGGAGATTTAGCAACAGGAGTTGCTCCAGGAATTAAGTCAATACGGAACTCTACCGGTCGCACAGGTGGCAAACCTGGTAGGTCTTTAGGAAATATTTCAGGATATTCTTTCACTACCGGTACATCTTGAATCTTTTTCTTATCCTTCCCTTTTTTCCACCACATGAGCCAAGAACGCCACGCATCGCTTCTGTAAACACTTACGTGCCTTTATGCAAGAGATGATCTTGACACTTTGTTTTGCTTGATCCCCTGTAACTTCCAATACGCGATCACTCGGCAATGGAATTCGAAGCAGCTTTTCAGAACAGATAACTTCCACTCGATTAGAAGAAAGCCAATCCATATCAACAATGATGTCGAAACTACCCAAATCCATCGGTATCAAATCGATGGTGAATGTATGACCACTAAGTGTCAATGGGCAGTTCCTATAAACTGTACTAACTGTGATTTGTTTCCCGTTGGCTACTTCTATAATGTAAGGAGAGTCTAACTGTTCCTCTATGAAATCTATTTGGCATGCAAAATCGGTAGAGATAAAACTCTGATCCGCACCAGTATCAAATAGAACAGATGCATAAAAGTCATGTAAGAGAAACGTACCAGTGACCACATTTGGGTCCTGGCGTGCAGCTAGTGCTCCTATGGCAAAGGCTCGTCCACGGGGTGCTTGAACTGCTGGTTGTGCCTTCTTCGGGCAGTTCTTCTCAAAGTGGCCTTGTTCGCCACAGTTATAGCATCCACCATTGTTCTGAATGGTGGAGGGAGAGTCAAAGCAGCATTGTTGACTGCTTGATTAAGTGTCATCCGGCAGTGTTGGACCCAATGGACCTTTCTTCCACATCCCGTGCATTGCTTGCAGGGAGTGTTAGCAATGTGATGATACTGACACTTGGCACACAGAGGAAACGTGCCAGTGTAGGGTTTGCGGTTAGGGTTTTGTGGTGCTGCTGCTACTTGCTGAAGAGGTGTAGCCACCGTGTAGTTCTTGATGGTCTTATGTTTCTTCTGATGATGATGGTGGGGTTTCTTTGAAGACTCAGCTTTGTTCTTGTTGGGTTCAGCCTCCTTCTTTAGGACTCTAGAGGCTACCATGAGGTCAGTGAGTTTCCCAGACAATCTCACTGCAGACTCAACAGTGGTAGGGTTGGCTGAAACAACCATGCCCTGAATGCAGGCTGGAAGTCCACCTACATAACGATCTATCCTCTTCTCTAAAGTTGGCACCATGTCTGGCACCAAAGCAACCAACTCGTGATAACGAGTGGTGTACCCCATGTGATCAGCCCCCTTCATCACATGGTTGAATAGTTCAACCTCCAGTTTCTGCAGCTCATTCTTGGGGCAGAATTCTATTCTCAGCAGTGTCTTGAAGTCCTCCCATGGCATCGCCATAGCTTCCTCTCTTCCTCGGGCATTGATCTGACCGTTCCACCATGTCAGAGCCCGTTTGTTGAATGTTCCAGCTGAGTAATGGACCTTGTGGTGTTCGGGGCAGCTGCAGAGATCCAAGGTTGTCTCTATCTTCTCCATCCATTGGATTAATCCAACGACTCCTTCAGACCCGCTAAAGCTGGTTGGTTTACATCCTATAAATGACTTGTAGGAGTAATGGGATGTACTTCCAGTATTTCCACTGGCTTCTCCTGATGAGTTGCCAGTGTTGTTGATTTCATTACGGAGACGAAGGAACATCTCCAGTATTGCTTCTTTCATCTAAGAGGTCATCTGGCTACTCAGTAACGTCACCATGGCGATAGTTGCAGGATCCAAAATAGGTGTTGTGCTCGAACAGGATGGTTGTGTGATCAAAGGAGGAGGATGTGCTGGAGGTGGTGGTGGAGAATCATTTGGTGACGGTCTTGAGGAATGTGGAGCCAAGTCTTGCGGTGGTAGAGGTAACAAGGTGGTTATCTTCGCGGCGGCATTCTGATCATAACCAATAAAGTTATCGGTTAGTGCAATGACCGAATACAGAAGACAACATGCAAAAAATCTTAATTCATATGTTCTCTATATGCAGGGTCCCTGGGTTATAGTCTAGGCCAAACCGTTTAAATAAGTGACCTATATTTCCCATAAATAGAGTAAGTTACGGTTTTGGACCTTGTGTTTCAAGCGTTTTAACTATTTTAACCCAAAATTGAATCTTTTATCATTACAGCCTATGTGATTTAAACAACTAACTGTTTTGGCCCTTAAACTTGACTATTCTAACGGTTTTGGCCCCAAAATTAACTATGGTTAGGGGCAGAGCCGTTAATATTTTAAACCACTGGGGCTTAATTGATACAAAATTTTATTTTGGGTTGATACAAATCAAGATAAATGTAAAAAATCCTCAACCAATCTCAAAGGTTTTCGAGCTGAATTGTAACTTTCTTACAGTGACTTACTCTTTTTTATTCATAATGAAAATTATTAGATACTTATATTTTTATTCTTTGACCCGACTTGACCCGAATCATTAACTCGAACATTTAACCCGACTAACCGAGACATACCGATCGATTGAAATTTTTTATGTCACGTAAGTTTTCGTCGCCCCTAAGAATCATGTGAAGCTCTGCCACTCCTCACAAGCAAACTATTGCTTGTTCTCTTTAGTCTTTAATTTTGGACTAGGACCAAGAAACAAGGAGTTTGAAGCATTCAAGTAAGTTTTTTTCCATGTTTATAATCATGTTCTTATCCAATTCCTACTTGTTCATAAATTATTGCAATTGTTACAATATAACTTTCTTTAGAAGTTTTCACTGTTGATTTTGATTCATATAAGACAATGGTAATCTATGATCAAGCATCTCAATTGTAGCCAACTAGGGATCAAAAGCAAGGGTTCGAAACAAGAAAATAACATGGTGTATGTTATACCTTGACTGACGGTAGAATATGACGGGACGCAATTTGATTTTTCATTAGCTCATTATATGGTATATATTTGAAGTTTAAGCATTCTAACATTCACTAA
This sequence comes from Mikania micrantha, assembly GCA_009363875.1. Taxonomy (NCBI): domain Eukaryota; kingdom Viridiplantae; phylum Streptophyta; class Magnoliopsida; order Asterales; family Asteraceae; genus Mikania; species Mikania micrantha. Next base: position 39,141 of record SZYD01001253.1, on the reverse strand, counting down.
ACAATCAAATAACATTCATTACATAATTCAAAACAAAAACATTGCATAATTGAAGTCTAAACATTGTATAAAATTAAACTAAACCTCCAAGAAAGTGGTATAGTGGTTAAAGTGGAGGAGAAACAGCTTAGAGGTCTCAAGCTCAATCCCTACTTAGGGCAATTTTCCTTAGAGGTCACCTACCCGGTTGCTTACGGCCATGCTTTACATGTTTCTCTTGCTAGTCGGGTATTGGAGGGACCCGAGGGTTTATTGAGTAAGTGAGTTCCAACGGTCATTAGAAAAATTAAACTAAGTCCATTAAGCTTATCTTATGTCTTCACCATAGTATTCACCTAACCTGTTGCGTATGTAAAATAAAGTTTTAGGTCAACTATTTGTGTTGTTGGTTAGTATAACATAGAATTTAGGATGGGTGACCTTCCTGGGAAGTTTTCATCCTATAAACCAAAAGCAAATCCGTGAAATATAAATGTGTCATGTAGATAATATTGGTGCTAAACAAGGCACGATGTTCTAAAGTATCACAAACACTGCCGTGTCGTTCAGTATGGTGGGACAAACCTAATCGAAGGTAAGAATCCCCATAGGTGTTCAGATGGACACATTAGGCAAATACCACATTAGTTGTGGATGAAAGAAAAATTCTATAACTAAGCATGCTCGAGTGGAAGAAATTTAGGATAGGTGACCTCCTTAGGAATTTTTTTTCCCGAGCAACCAAAAGCAAATTTAAGAGCTTTATGTGGCAAAAACGGACAAAATAATGATGGTAAATGAGGCAAGTTTCAGGTTACATTCGACCAAAGTTACCTACGCAGTAGTGAAATCCTAACTTTTTATCCAACTAATCTCTAATATTATATTAAAGTTTTCTATCAACATAAAGTACATACATATACACGATAAAATAAAAACAAATAATGTTATGCTATATTTTTATGGGTTTCCTTAATTAACTCAAATGTGTTTTCAATTTAACCTTCTCATATATATATATATATATATATATATATATATATAGATAGAGAGAGAGAGAGAGAGATGAAAGTATACATAACCCTCTTTATTATGTTAAACCGAAATAACCCGTCAAAATAAAGTCAAATCTTGGATTTTTTAACATTATTGTAACACATTTAGATTACTTTCTTTTTTACAAGTCTGCTTAAATTATTCACCGTTTAAGAGTTAACATCGTTGTGAGTTTTGGGTTTAAAAAAATTACAGTGTTGTAAGTCAAAAACTTATAACGATGTTAACTCTCAAACGATTCAGAATTTACAAAAACTGATAAAATAAGAAAGCGTTCTAAATTTTTTATAGAGATGTTATATATTTAAGGTTAAGTTCAACAAAATAGTCTCCTTATTCTAAAAAGTTTAAGAATAATTATTAACTTTTAGATCATGGTATCAAATTTATGAGGAAAAATTCAAAATTTTAGAGAAAAAGGTTGTTGGAGTGTAATTTAGCCATGTGCACTTTCTCCACCTTTTTTAAACATTATGAATTTTACATACGATATTTTTTAAAATATATATCATAAAAATGATCATTTTTTATCTTTAAAATAAGTATAATGTTGCTATAAAAAGTGAATTTTTTCAGTTTATTGTGTCTGATTATCGTCATTGTGCATTTCTTAATCATTTGTGTATTGTTTATCTTTTTTGTGTTTTTTACATGTAATTGTGTCTTTTTATAGGTTATTGTGTATTTTTTAAAGATAATTGTGTCATTCATACTCGTTATTGTGTCATCCTTGCTTAACATTATGTTTTCTACAACATTATTATGTCTTAAATTGTTCAAAAATACATAACGTTATGCAAGAAGGACAAAAGACACAAATTACTAAAAAAACATTTTTTTTTTTGAATAGCAACATTATATTAATTATGATTTTTATAAAAATGCTTGTTTTTTATATAATATCTTTTAGAAAAAAAATAATGCCGTATGTAAAAGTTATGAATGTTTAAAAAAGTGGGAAAACTTGATAAAAAGGTAACACAAGTGGTCACTACTAAAATATCCTACAATAACTTGATTTAATCATAGCTGTTTATTAATATTCTAATACCTCAAGATCCTTTTAAGACGTTTTAGCATAAGAAGCTTATTTATTTAACCTAAATATATGTTATATATATATATATATATATATATATATATATATATATATATATATATAGGGAAGTGTTCAAATAATAACTCACTCTTAGTTTTCAAAATATAAAACGTCTTTTTAACATGATTTTTGCCTAGTTTTCAAAGTTTTAACACTAAAATGGGGTTTTTATTTTATTAATTCCCTATATATATATATGGGGCAGTTAACATACAAAGAGAAAAACCGTGAGAAAAGTATGAAGTCACAAGAATTTGACATGTGTCATCTGGGTTATAAGGGATATTATCATTCATGTAAAATTACATTCCATGTTTTATGAAATTATAGACTGACATCTACACCCATAATCAACGACCATATGGATAATCACGAATAATATGGATAAACACGGATCACTAATTAAAGATCGCATTATAGAAAAATCACTGGTCATAATTTAACATACATAATCAAGGACCAACTACATAACCACGTACCACGTTATATGAAAATCAAGGACCGTCATTTAATATACATGATCAAAAGATCAACTGCATAATCATATACCAATAATTACGTACAAAACGTGAAACCATAAGCCACGTAAAAAAATTGAGAAAAGCTTAAACATTAATATGCTCAAATTAAAGATAACTAAATTCTCAATTTTATGGTGTAATTTATTTAAAAAATAATTAAACCTTAAAAATTTATTTGATTTAAAAAAATGGTGGGACTAGATTTAGCCACAATAAAAGCCAATAAACGTAGGTTATTTCTTTTTTTGTCATTTCAACTTTAAAATCACACAAGTATTTAATAAAGGTAGGTTTTAACCCTTGATTAATTTAATCAAGGATCAAAATCCTTCATATCTTTCTCATGACAAAATCTTTTGTATTTGATATGTTTCCTATGTGTGTCTATATATATATATATATATATATATATATATATATATATATATATATATATATATATATAAATGTTATCTCTTTCTTATTGCGTTAACCGAATAACTACATCTTATTATTTTGAGACCCATACAAAAGTAAATCTAAAGGTTGTGTTTTTTTCTTTTTTTAATTAATGTAGGGTCCACTTACATTAATAAAAAAAACCTAAACCTTTAGATTTACTTTTGTGTGGGTCCAATGTAATAAGATATACTTATTCGGTTAACGCAATAAGGAAAGGTTAACAAATGAATCCATCCCCTATATATATACATAAAAGCAAGTTTATAAGAAAACTCCTTATATTAAAGAAAATTAAGAAAACTCATACTTAGTAATAAATTATTATTTTTTTTCATAATTTGTTATGAAAGATATGTGGATCACGAAGTTACGTATATGTAACACAAAATATTCGTATGTAACTCACAAAATTACATCAATGTAAGTAGTATTTTTGTAACATACAAGTTACATATATGTAATAGCATGAAACGCTTTTTTTTGTACACTTCTTACTTTATTATAATAAGAAATAAAAGTGAAAAAAAAATTCGTAATAATTGTGATTAATTTTTTAGTTTTGGAAACTGATGATTTATTAGAAACGCTCCCTTATATATATATATATATTATATATATATATATATATATATATATATATATATATATATATATATATATATGTATGTATAATATTCATTAATTTTTTTTTCTTCACATTTACGTTATTTTATTATGTCTTACCATGATTGGAAGGTATAAGACCAGGGGTGCTTAGTGATTACGGACCCATCAAAAATAAACCGAATATATAATTCATCAAGTCAGAAACCACAAGACCGACCCGCGTTGTTTGAACGCACCATGAACTATATATTACTAATAATTACCGTACACCTTTTCAGATCTATATATATACTATACTTAACCTATAATTATAACTCAAACCAACAAATCTAAATTACCAAAGCACATAAAAAAATGAGTGTTGAGCTATTAGATGGTGGCATCATTCTTGGCTTTATCGAAGACGATGAAGCATTCAACGGTTCGGTTCAAGACCGTTTCGCTTACTTAGATACCAACCATGATGGTCTCCTTTCATATTCAGAGATGTTAAAGGAAATACAGTCTTTAAGAATGATTGAAACCCATTTTGGGATTGATGTGAAACCTGATCCAGAAGAGCTTGCTCATGTGTATGATTCGTTGTTTGTGCAATTTGATCGCGTTTCCAATGGAGTGGTTGATTTGGAGGAGTTTAAAGCCGAGACAAAGAGGATGATGGTTGCTATGGCGAATGATCTTGGATTCTTGCCTGTTCAGATGATTTTGGATGAAGATAGTTTCTTAAAAAAAGCAGTTGATACAGAGTTTATGAAGTTGCAGTCTGATCATGTATATGCTTAATTGGCTACTTCATGCGTTACTTGATTTTTCATCTCCAAAATTTTGGTATTTGGTTTGGTGTTCTATGTATAAATTTTTATAGTTGTTTACTTGCTTACAATAAAGATAAATATGTGTATTTAAGAATTATATCACATTCATGTGAGTTAAAAATATCAGAGGGGTTTAAAGTGTGTTTGTTTAAACCAGCTAACACGGTTAGCTAACATATCGTGTTTGAATTAATCATTTTATTTTATACTAGTTTTTTTTAAAAAAAATGTGTTCTATGTTATAACTTAAATTGATGGGGTAATTTATGACATGATGGACCAAAGACAAATGACTACAAAAATTCAAATGCAATTATTTAATATATACTTTATCATTTGTGTTGTAAAGTTGTACTTTTAAAAATTAAAAAAGTAGATATAAAATAAGATTTATGATGAATGAACGTGTTTTTGTTAATATGTAAAAGAGTAAATTTCTCTTTTGCTCCATATGGTTTGACAAAAGTAACCATTTTCAACCAAATTTTGAAATTTTGCAATTTTCCTCCATTAGTTTCAGAAAATTAACCATTTTCATCCAAAGTCAAATGGTTACTTTTGTCAAACCACAGGGACTAAAATGGTTAATTTTCTGAAACTAATGGAGGAAAATTGCAAAATTTCAAAATTTGGATGAAAATGGTTACTTTTGTCAAACCACATGGAGCAAAACAGAAGTTTACTCTATGTAAAAATTCATGTATTGTCGTGTTGTTGTGGTTCACTTGTCTAACATGATTTTAGTAAACATAAACAGAAATAAAAATATTTATAAAAGAAGTAATGTCAAAATTCAAAAAAAGAAACAAACATTTTATTTTATTATTTTTTATTTTTTAAACAGCTCCACCTAGACTACAAACATGGACGGACCTTTTTAAGAGCCCGGGGGCCCCTGGCCATTGTTTTTCCGGTCAGAAGGGTCGGTTTAATAATATTTTGTCGGAAAATCACTTGGTTTCCTTCGTTTCCTTTCTAATTCGGCTCACTCCGTTTTCTTCCTAAAATTCCTTCAGCCCCCTCTGTTTTCTTTCTAAAAATCATTCGGCTCCCACTGAGGTTTTTTTTAAGCTACGTCGCCCACTTCGTTTTCTTCCTAAAATTCCTTCGGCCCCCTCTGTTTTCTTTCTAAAAATCTTTCGGCCCCCTCTGAGGTTTTTTTAAGCTCCGTCAATGACTATAAACAGATAGAATGTTTTTCTATCGGTGAAAATCAAATGTGTGTAAAAAATTTAATCTTGAGATGCCATATTTATAAAATTACTTTACATTCAGACCTGATTTTTCGTAATGCCGATAACTAGACCTCGCAATCTTGAACATTAACAAGATAAATGGGTAGATGTGGGTAAACAATTAGTGTACTTTGTGTTGAAATGAGTAGCAATATGACATTGAATTAGTGGAGATATGTAGCACCTTAACATAATGCGGGTCAAGATGAGTAACTTAAGATATATGTGAATATAATTGATTTAAACGAGTAAAAATGATTAATTATATATTTGTTGAGAAAATCACAAAAAATTACTAAAATAAATTATTTGTTTCATTACGACTCATTTTAATTTAAGATAAGTTGATGTTTTAAAAAACAACTTATTTAGACCCAAATTGATTTTGCTTAAAACCGATCTTATCCCGCACCCATCCTGATCCGCACTTATCCTGACTCGTTACCCAACCTAACCCAACCCACTCATTTTGTCAGGCATACCGATAACATATACAAGACAATTGGTAAGTTTACTGTTGAGACTTTGAGTAAAAAATTAACAAGACCGATACTTCGTGGAGTATTTTCCAAAATAAGTTTTGGGAAAGATATTTGTTACAACTAAACTTGTGGGGTAAAATTTGTCAACGGGTGAAAGTTTAAGGTGTGCAAAGGAAATGCTGTCATGATGCCAAAAGGCCCAAAACGAAATGTGTAATGTGTCAACAGGCCAGACACGTTTTCTGCAAAGTGCGGAAACTTGTGATTAGTTTTTATTATTTTTTCAAGGGTTTTATATAAAATATAATTTTGTTATCAAATAACTTTTACCTCATAAGTTTTTATATAATTTATTAAGGGGTTGCACTATGTTTTTGCTTTGTAAATTGTAATATTGTATAAGAAATGGGTGGTATATTATTTAGAAAATTTAGAGTTTAACTCATTGTTTATAATTTACATCAATATATAAATAATGGTATACATGTTGCATCTACGTATTTAAATGTATATAAAACATCATATGTCAAAAATTTTAAAGAATAAAAAAATAAATTATAAATTAAAACCTAAAAATAAAAAAAAAAGAAAAGAAAAGTAAAAAAAAAAAAAAAAAAAAAAAAACTTAAATTGTCAAAACCAATATATACAAAAGGTAATTTTAAAGGTGTCGATAAGAGAACTTTGATTTTGAGTATCATATGTATTGGCCTTATTGTTTGGCTATTAAAAATATAGACACAAACCGGCTTCCATTTGATTTATAACAAAATTGAAGAAAGTTTTGAAAAACTTTATAGGATTCATTGAAATTACTACAAGCCTGGGTTGGTGTCTCATTGACCTTTGGCCCTACAAATGGTGAAATTTTCTATTGACATGAGTATCTAATGTCCTTATTTTCTTGTATCATTTTGTACCGAATTTTTATTTTTTTATATATTTTCTTCGACTGTGTTCTTTTCTTGTTATGTATCTTTTTGTGTTGGGTTTTGATTTTCTGTATTGCATTTTTATTTTTTACTGAATTTTTGATTTTTTAAACTGGATTTTTTTGTACTGGATTTTTTCTCTATACAAGATTTTTGATTATATGCTTTTTATCATATCAAAAATCAAATTTTTATTGGTTACTAATATTTCTAGGTAAAAACTTTTCTTGTTGGATCCAACCCTGTAGATTATAATTCTTTGATGATTTACAATAGATCACCAACAATTTATAGCAAACCACATTTTTTTGCAACAAGTGTAAGGGCGAAATACACTTTGGAGATTCTAGAAAGCAGCATAAGACCATCTGTAATACCAATCCCACTGATATCTCACCCTACTGAAATTTTCTACCATGTCATCACCATACTAAAAATATTAAAACCCAGTAATGATCACGTACTACACTGAAAAACTTTCCCCACTGAGTCACATCATCACCAATTTGTAATTTTATTTGTTATATTTTTTAAGTTATAAATTAATAAGTAAAATAAATAACAAAAAAAATACGTTAACAATAAAATAAAAATAAAAACGTTACATTGCTAACTTAATTTTCTCTTAATTTAACAAATATTTTCTTTCTTAATTTTCTCATAATCTCTAGTTTTTGTCACCGAGTTCTTTGGGGGCACATTACCCACAACTTTGAGGTCGACTCTGAGAAGTCGGTCCTCGTGTTTTGTTTTTTGAAATTTCATTAACTCTTCAAGTTGATTAGCGAGTTCGTTTGTTGTCGGGATAGAGGAGGAGGTTTGACGACTCGAAGACGAAGCCCGTTTTGTTGTATCCCATCCAACCGGTTCCTGGATTTCGAATTCATCGTCTTGTTCCACGTTAACCGTATGTGCATCCGAACCCCCCGATGAATATTCATTCGTATCGGAATTTTTAGTTCTTTTTGAAGAACTTTGGCCCTCGTTAGCTTCTTGACAGAAACGTGGAACATTGGAGCGTCTTTTATCGCGGCCTAAACATGATAGTGGTTAAATGTATGGTCGTTCGACTTTAGTTTATATTCTTTTTCCGCCCATTTCAACACACCTTCGTCGTTCATAACGCTTTTGCGGTTGTTGGCACAGTTGTTGTAAATGCCAATAAACCGCATCAATTTCGCGTTCATATCCTTCCATTTTGAATTTAGTTGATGATATGTGTGGTATTCTTGATCAGTATAGCCCATTATCTCGTGCCAACTACCGGTTAATTTTTTCCAAAAGTTTTCGTGCTTTTGCGAATTACCTTTGGTCTTGTTTTCGGAATGATCGATGTAACATCTTCCGAGCGTGGTTTCTTCGTCATGAGTCCATGGTTTCGGTGCCATTGGACCGCTACTTCCGCCTGTTTCCATGTCTTTCGCTCGCTTCCCTTTTTTCTTCCTTTTTTGTGATTCTTGAGTCTCGAGCACGACATTGTTAGATACGAAATCCGGTTCATGTCGGAATTGAGGCGCACTTTGTTGAAAACCCGGTTGCTTGAAAATGAGAAACCCGTTGAAATCCCGGTTAAAGATGAAAACCTGGTTTGAGGATTCGGTTGTTGTCATTGAGTGTTCGGGTTTTGTTGCATTTGAAACAAACACCTTCTGATTGTATCATGGTCATTCAACAAGTTGAAATCGGGGTTGTTGATTTTAAGCTCGTGAGGGGATGCCCGCTTGGCCCCACCTCGCCTCTAAAGCCCGCCCATTCCACGGTGAAACCATTAGACCACACGGAGTCGAAGCCGGGAAGGTCACGGGGAGGCAATTGCCGGATCGGGACAAAACGGGAACACCGCCCCCCGGAAATGGGGTGGGGCAAATCGGGGAACACTCACCGATTGAAGCCGAAGTGGGAGAGGATGGGTGTCGACCGTTGGGAAGTATATTTCGACCGTTGGGGTTTAAAAAAAATCTAATTTTTTTCTATTTAAACATCTCCAAAACAATCACAACTCACACTATTTATCATTTTATTCTTTCATTCTAGACTCAAATTTTATAAAGTTTAAAACAATGGATCCGTTTACGTTTGAGCTTCCCCCATTTGAAAGTAAATCGTCAAGTTCAGAAGAAGACGAGATCAATATCAAACAACGAAACTTTCAGTTTTTGTCAAACATCGTGGCCACGAGTTTAAACGAGTCTGCATCCACCGCATCCTCTTCGAGAAGGTATACACAAATTTTTTAGTATAGTTGTTTTTTATATTTTTTTATTATGTTTTTTACAATATCTATGTTACAATATTTTTAAAAGGTATATATATCGGGATGATCGTGCCAAATCACACCAATTTATTTTAACAGTCAACAGACGTTAAAAAACAAACACTTTTCTTTTTGCAGATTGCAGGCATTTGGTTCATCTCTTCTTTTGCAGATGCTTGCAGATGTGCTCCACAGACTGCAAACATTTTACCTCTTAAAAAACAAATAACACCTTAGTATGTTTGTATGTATGACTTTTGTCATGTGATAACTTAACCTTCAAACCTATTTCTGTTTATTCATTTTAAATCCTAAAAAATATATGATCTACGTTAAAGCTAATTTTTTTTTATTTTAAACTAATTTTATCGTTAACTTTAATACAAATACATTCAACACACATTGTTTTTTATTATTTAAAATGAATGAAATAAATTAGTTTAATGGTTATTGGTTAAGTCTCTAATGATCGGTTATTTTTTATAAATCACCAACGTAATTTTAGAAACCACAATTTTTTGTTGTCAAATAATATGTGTAGGGGCATATTACTTTACCCAAGTCAATACATGAATCTGACAATAAAAAAAGGAGAAATCATAACACTTTATTGCGAAAATACATCGCAAAGATTCAAGAAAGCAGCATAGGAATTCAGGGAACCAGCACATCGATTATGAATAGAGCAAAAGGTTTTTAGCGCAAAACTTGATGCGATTTATCTATAGCTTAAGACAATTAGACTAGAGATAATAATTTAAAAAAAAAAAAGTCAACTTCCCTTTTGTTTCCTACGGTTTGACAGTTTTAACCATTTTGCTCCAAGCTTTTCAAAATAACCATTATACTACTTGACTTTGTCAATGTGTCTTCATTATACTCCCTGACTTTGTCAATCTGTCTCCATTATACTTCATTTTTCTCGAAAAGTTTCGGGCAAAAGAGTTAAACCTATTAAACCATAGGGAGCAGAATAATTATTATACTGTCAAATCATAAAGAGTATAATAAACATTTTGAAAAGTTTGAAGTAAAACAATTATAACTGTCAAATCATATGAAACAATAGAGAAGTTTACTCTATAAAAAATGAAATAAATTGACCTATTACACTCAAACAAAATGTAATTGAAAGGATAATATGTTTAATGTCAGTTATTTGCATATAGTTAATGAATCCACTATCCAGATGTTTTCATTAGGAGCTCTTTATTCACACATATACCTTTTTAATTTAACACCTCACTGATAAATATATGTTTCATATAGGCCTATACATGGCATATAATCATTCTAACACACATTAATACTGACAATCTTTTATGCTGAGATATTTGACAATTAATGATTGATCATCTTATATGTCTAACGTCTCATATAGACCTATAGGAGGCATAAAAAGGTTGTAAAATTTGACCATTAGGTGTGTGTACAACAAAACCCTTTCATTATCTCTTTAATGTCATGCTTCTTCATTCCTCTCTTCTCGTTTCCTTCATGCCTCACAAGCAAACTATTGCTTGTTCTCTTTAATTTTGGCCAACGACCAAGAAACAAGGAGTTTGAAGCATTCAAGGAAGTTTTCTTCCATGTTTATAATCATGTTCTTATCCAATACTTGTTTATAAATTCTTGCAATTGTTACAATATCACTTTCTTTAGAAGCTTTAACTGATGCTTTTGATTCGTATACAATGGTAATCTATGATCAAGCATCTCAATTGTAGCAAACTAAGGAGCTGATTCGAAACAAGAAAATAATACGGTGTAAATATGTCAAACCCGACCGACAGCGGAATACAATAGCGCGAGAGTTTAATTGTTCATTAGCTCTGTAGGATCGGGTTGCTTAATCTTAACAACACTAAGCAAGTATTTCTTACTTAACTCTAACAAATACGGAATGTTCTGTTGGAGTAATCTCACAATCACACTCAAAATGACAAAGTAATAATCTTTGAACAATAGTAAGAACACGAGAATAATTTCAAGCTCAAGGATATATTTCTCTCAAAGTAGAAGTGTACAAGCACACTTTAAGCATACATACAATGGGAGGTTATATAGCCGAGGCTACAACCGTATACACTTAGGAATACAAGTTGGGTATACTAGACAATACATAAAGTAAAGCTTATTCTAGTATGTTGAGTGTCTTAACAGGCTAAGACACTCAGTCATCATCATTACATTAATAGACATTGACTTTACAAAGTACTAATAAATACAAAAGACATTTAATGTTGTTGATCTTCAAGGCTTCAGATGATCTTTTGCATTTAATGCAGCATGGGAGAAGTAAGGCATTTGTCTGACTCATTACATGTTGTCTTTGTCTTTACTCAGACCAGCATGTCTTGTGTCAGTCCCTTTTTTACTTTGAAAGTACTCAGCTACAGTCTTTGATTAAGGAATATTTTCGGAAGTCTTTGTTTGCAGAGGAATGTCTTCGGAAGCTTTTGTTCTTCAGAAGCACCAAGTCTTCTGAAGCTTTGAATCTACTAAGTGTTGATCCTTCCGAAGCAGTTGTCTTGTACACCTTTCGGTAGGAGTAAGTTATCCTTCGGAAGCAATGTTGCTTCCGAAGAGTAACTTCTTCCTTCCGAAGAGTGTTAGTCTTTGTAGCACTTATACTTAGACAAAATAGGAAGTTTGGTGAGCATCAGCCTTTATTAGTCTTTACAGTCTCCCCCTAGGCTGATGCTACCAAAACTTCTTTATGGTACTCTTTTAACAACCTTTTCTCCCCTTAGGACCTGAGCCTTCCCTTTACCCATCTGAGTGCTTGCCTCCCTTCTTGTCCATTGTCTGGATTTTCAAGAGGGAGGTTTTCCAGATCAAAGACAAAGGGTGCAGCCAATACAAACAGTTGTACCAAATTCAAAACCTTTATTCCCCCATTAAGCAGAGAGAGTGAACTCTTTGTGGAGTCTACTGTATCTCCACTTAACAACAGGAACATAGGTGTGAATATGATGTAGATCATATAAATCTTTTGAATGATCTTTGGGTATTGAAGCTCCTGGCTTGCCCTTTGGTCCTTGGGGAGGTGAATCTGGCTAAGAGTCAGATGAGATGGCAGATGTTCTCTTTTTCCTTCTTGCTATGCTCTTCCTTCTTCTGAATCTTGGTTTGTCTTGAGCAGTAGCCTGACTCCTCTGAGTTCTGACCTGTTGTTCTTCCACATTGGATCCTATTGTTGCACCTGTTGTTGCAGTGGGCTGTGAACCAGCATCCTCTGCTCTTGATGGTTCTGTTCTCCTCTCATCAGCATGTGTTTGTCTCTCAGGATCAGGGTTTGGTGATGATTGTTTCCTTGTAGTCTTCTTACCCTTTTTGATCTTGATCACTGAAGAGATTGGCATGTTATCCATAGATGGACTTGACGGAGGAGATATTGGTTCTTCTTTAGGGTTTGGAGGGAACATGTTGGGGAATATTGCTTTTGTTACCTCCCCACACATGACTTCTTCTCCCTCTCTGATTCCTGCACCATAGAGGGGAATCTCTATTCTTACTCCTCCCCCTAAACCCAAGCCTCTCATTAGGCTTGCCTTTTGATTCCTTATCTGCTCAATTGAAGGTAACTCACCTCTGGCAACTTTAGCCTTAATGTCTCTGATATGCATATCCATGGTTGAGTTCTTCATTGGGCCTAGCCGCCGAGCATGGAAGCCATATTCTAGTAGGAAGGCTTTCACACTGTCTCTGTAAGCCTTATCCTTTTGTGCCTTAGTTAGCTTCTTTTGGACTTTGGTTGTAGCAGCTGCCTGTTCTTGCTGTTGCACCTTTTCCAGCTCGGCAGCTAATCTAGGCAAAAATTATATCCTTTTTCTTCAAGAAGAGCACAGAGTCTGATGTGCTCTTCATTTACAGAAGTGTCTGGTCGGCCCTTCATCCTTTTGGGAATCCTCTCCTCTTGTTCTGCTTCCTACTATGGGGTTAGCTTCCTTTTTCCTTTGTCATCAGCAGTTAATTTTACCCCAGAGGCAGTGTCTCCTGTTGCCTCACCAGCTGGTTCATTGGAACTTAGCTCCTCTATGGAGGAATCATCAATAATGACTGGGCCTTCGGAAACAGCTGCAGCTTTGGAGTTAACCTCAGCATTCATTGTCTCCTCCAGTTGACCAATCACCTTAGATGATTCCTTATTAGTTTCCACAAGGGGCTCAGGAGAGGAGGAGAGGTCTTCAGCAGCCTTTGTCCCAGAAGGGGACACAGGTTCCATGAATATTGGTTCTTCTTGTGTAGCTTCTTCCATGGCAACCTGGGCTGCAGTCTCAGAAGGAGACTGAGTCCCAGTAGGGGACCGATGAGTCTCAGTTGGAGACTTAGTCCCAGAAGGGGACCGAGGTTCCAAAGAGACATTTGTTGTTTGCTTTTCAGTCTCTTTGGCAACCTCCCTAGTATCCTCAGAAGAAGAAGAAGAGGAAGTAGAAGAAACTTGAAAGTAAGTGCCCAAGAAGTCATCCCATTCAGCAGTCAAAGTGACTATGGATGGGTTAACCTCCTGTGCACCTTCCTCTTCTCTTGCTTATGGTCCTGACCCTGCAGATGGTGCATTCTCCCCATTTTTGGTAGCATCAGGGGAGGTGAAAGTGGTTGTAGCAGGATCAGGATGAAATGGATGTAGAATAACCGGGGGACGCCTTTTGAGTCCAGAATAGTAGCATCTTTGTTCTGGATCTCAAGTTGCAGGGTAGCAACCTCAGCTTCTAAGGTGGCCACCCTGGCTTGGAGTGTTGCAACTGTGGCCGTCAATTCCTGTTCTCTGGTGCCCTCATCCACATGAGTGGAATCCTTGGGCGATGGAGTACTGAGCCTAGCTCCTGCACCTCCACCACCAGAATTGGTTTCTTGGCTCCCTGGATTCCCTTCATTGAGAAGGGCTTCAAAGAAGTCCTCCCCAATGTAGGTTGCCGCAGGTGAGGTCCTATTGCCTGTACCACTGTCCTGTGGATCTTGATTAAGATCAACAGTAGTGGCAGCCTCACCTACATTGACCCCTTCAAAACTACTGGGGCCAACCTCTGAGAAAATGGGCTCTGGGTCAGGAAATCTTGCCTGTAACTGTGTCACCAGTCTCATCAAGGTTTGGGTAGTGGGAGAGAGTGGTTCCTCCACAGTTGCTGCAGAAGCTCCTTGAGCCTGGGTAATTTGCTGCTGAAGCTCCTTGAGCCTGGGTAATAGTATGGGTGGGGGGGCATATCTGGATGGTAAGAACTTGGAGACTTGGGAGCCAGTCTCTGATCTAATGGAGTTGCTTCATCAGAAGCAGACTCAATTATGGGTGCATCCCTTTGAATATTCTCAGATATGTTTTGTGACATAAGCTGAGGGCTTTCAGGCTGGTTAAGGGCAGCCACAGGTTCCAGAGGAAGAACATGTGGATCAACAAGGGGTGTGGCTTTCACCTTAGGTAGGACTATGCCCTGAGCAATCCTTTTCACCTTTTTCTTTTTGGTTTCAGTAGAAGTAGCCTGAGCAACTGTAGAGAGTTGCACAGGGATTCGTTAATAGAAGTGGAAGGTGTGAGTTCAGCATCTGTGGGGTTAACAGAGCTGTCACCTTCAGGAGTATGTGACTCCATAGATGGAAGAAGGGGAGTGAATTTCCCAGAAAACTGAGTACCCTTCTTCTTTAGTTGTACAAAAATCTTGGAAGAGACCAAGGGAATTTTGTATGTATTCCCAGTTAGAATGAGGGACGTGCCCAATTCCTCATTAAATATCGTTGCAAAAACCTGGGGTACATACAAAATTTCTTTGGTGACGAAATATTGTCAACCAAATTATTAAAAATAAAAGCAGAGAAGTTAAACAGTTGGTTGGAGACCAAACCATGAATAGCGGAAGCTAAGTCAGATGGAATTTGATCCCAACCACCAGCTTTATTGGAAAGACAGTGAAGGAACAAATGTACGAGGTACTTGTAATTATAGGACACTCTACCCTTCAAATAGGTTGTTGAAGGGAGAGGACCTTCGTACCCCATCGACTGAAAGGTCGATGCTACCTCATCCTTTGTGAATGAGACCTTTCCACCGGCATCATTTAGTCTGAGATGCCGAAAGATGGTCTCCACATTGATAGAAACAAGTTGAGCATCAACGGTGGCATTGAGAGTCCGACCATTGGAAGAAGAAGAAACAGAACAGGATGCTCAAAACTGTTGGTGATGAGATTCATACACCAAGGGCTGAACCGTAAGAGCAAAGAAATACCTGCTTCTTTGAAGAAAGGAGACGATTGGGGCGAAGTCCGCATCATGTTCTGCTGATAACTCCGCAGGTACGTTGTGAGCAGGTTTGAATGCAAGAAGATCCATGGCAATTGGTGGTTTTTAAGTCACGATTTGAGAGAAAGAAGAAAGGAAATTTTGAAGTGAACCGGTGACAGAGAATGAACAAGTGGGAGACCTTTTTATACCTTCGGATTTCAGCATTTAATATATAGACACATTAAATTTGAGATCCAAATGTCAGAGAAAGGTCTTTCGATGACAGCTGGTTTCACAATAAATGTATGAATTTTCTCTAAGTACTGAGTTGCTTCCAAAGAAGTGGCTTTCGGAAGGAGTTTAGCAGATCAAAAAGTTTTTCAGAAGAGATTTGCTTCCGAAGTATAAAATTTATACTATCTTGGTGAAAAGATCAGCCAAGTTATTAAATACCTGAATCTTCCTTCATCAAATGCCTTGGTAAAAAGATCAGCCAAGTTGTGTTCTGAATCAACTTTGACTAGATGTATTAACTTCTTCTCTGCACAATCTCTTATGAAATGATATCTGATGTCAATGTGCTTGGTCTTGGAATGTTTGATAGAATTATTGGTGATGGAGATTGCACTGAAATTGTCTATCTGAATAGGAGTATTGAACAGATCTACTCCATAATCCTTCATCTGATTTTGAATCCAGATGACCTGTGCACAGCAGTTAGAAGCAGCAATGTATTCTACAGTAGAAGTAGAAACACATGACTGTTTCTTGCATTGCCAAGACACAATCCTGGATCCAAGAAATTGACATCCTCCTGATGTGGATTTCTTGCTGATGTTGCAACCTCCATAATCACTGTCTGTGTAAGCCATGAACTGGAAGTCTTCATTTCTAGGATACCATAATCCTAGACTTGATGCTCTTTTGAGGTATCTAAAGATTTTTTTCACAGCTAGCATATGTGAGACTTTGGGATTAGCCTGAAATCTTGCACACACACAAGTTGCAAACATGATATCTGGCCTGCTTGCTGTGAGATACATCAAAGAGCCTATCATTGCTCTGTACTGGTGTTGATCAACATCCTCCCCCTCAAGATCAGGGCTAAGAGATGTAGTCTTGGACATAGGAGTTCCTAGTGCTTTGCAATCAGAGAGCTTGAATCTTTCAAAAATGTCCTTGACATATTTTGATTGACTAATGAAAATCCCTGTAGAAGTTTGTTTCACTTGTAGTCCAAGAAAGAATGTGAGTTCTCCCATTGAACTCATCTCAAATTTGGACATCATTAGTGATTCAAAATCCTTGCAGAGAGATTCATTAGTAGAACCAAAGATAATATCATCAACATAGATTTGAACTAGCATGATATGTTGATTAGACTTCTTGAAAAAGAGAGTTTTGTCAATTGTTCCTCTTTTGAAGTTGTTAGCCAGTAGAAAAGAAGATAAGGTTTCATACCATTTTCTGGGAGCTTGATGCAGCCCATAGAGAGCCTTATCAAGCTTACACACATGATCAGGAAACTTTGGATCTTCAAATCTTGGAGGCTGGCACACATAAACTTCTTCATCTAATTCTCCATACAGGAAAGCACTCTTAACATCCATCTGAAAAACTTTGAAATCTTTTGCAGCTGCAAATGCTAAAAAGATTCTGATAGCTTCAATTCTGGCAACAGGTGCGAAGACTTCATCATAGTCTATGTCTTCCTCTTGAGTGTATCCCTGAACAACCAATCTTGTTTTGTTCTTGATGACAACACCTTTGTCATCCTTCTTGTTTCTGAACACCCATTTGGTTGCAATGGCATACTTTCCCTTAGGCAAAGGGCAAGTCTTCCAAACTCCTTGTCTTTGAAACTGAAGAAGCTCCTCTTGCATAGCTTCTACCCAACTATTATCTTTTAATGCCTCAGTAACCTTCTTTGGTTCTGTTTGGGATAGAAAGCAGGAAAACAAGCAAACGTTTGCCTCATGCATAGAGCTTCTTGTTCTTACACCTTCTTCAACATTACCAATGATGTTCTCAACTGGATGAGTGTTGTGGATTTGAGTTCTTGGAATCACATCCAGTTGAGAAGCCTCATCCATATTGAGTGACTCAAGGTTAGGCAGTACTACTTCAAGCTGAATTTCTGGCAGATGTTTTGGATTCTGAAGTTGGACTGTGGTGAATTGGTTTTCTCTGGGAATGTTGTTCTCCTGAGGATTTGCCTCTGCTGAAGGACTTCCTACTTCTTCTTGATGTTGCAAATCAGAAGTGATTCAATTGATGGACCTGCCTGAGATTTGTTTATTGTCTCAGACTGTGACACACCATTTTGTGCTGAAGTGGATTCTGCCAAGATTTGTCTTAAAGCTATTGGCAGTTCAACACGAAAGTCATCTTCTCTTGTGCCTTTAGAGGTGTCTGTGGTAGCTGACTGTGAAACTGGAACATACTCTTTCACCAGATTAAATGTAGATGTAAAGCTATCAAGATCAAATAACCAATCAGGGCATGTTTCAGGTTTATTAGGAGTATGCTCATTGAACTGAACATTTGCAGATTCTTCAATAACTCTGGAAGCTTTGATGTATACTCTATAAGCCTTAGCATGTGAAGAGTACCCAACAAAGTAGCCCTCTGCTGATTTCTCAGCAAACTTGGCTAAGTAATCTTTAGTACTCAAGATGGTGCACTGACATCCAAATGGTTTGAGAAATCCAATGAATGGCTTTCTCTTATGCCAAATTTAATAAGGAGTCATATCATGTGTCTTAACTGCCAATATTCTGTTTTGGACATAACAGGCGGTGTTGACTGCTTCTGCCCAAAAAGTTATTGGAAGTTTGGCATCAGACAACATGGTCCTTGCAGCCTCAATTAGTGTCCTATTCCTTCTCTCAGCAACACCATTTTGTTGTGGAGTCCTAGGAGCACTAAATTGTCTTGTGATACCCTTAGATTCACAAAAAGAATTTAAAATCTGATTCTTGAATTCTGTTCCCTGATCTGACCTGATTATTTTTACATGATGATCACTTTCATTCTCCACCCTAAGTATAAATGACTTTAGGATCTCAGCAGTTTCATCCTTGGTATTTAAGAAAAATACCCAGGTATACCGAGAGAAATCATCAGTGATCACCAAGCAATATGACTTTCTACCAAGACTTTTAACACTTGTGGGACCAAACAAGTCCAAATGCAGTAAATGCAGGACTGTTGTAATAGAATTTACTTCTTTGGCATGATGAGATGACTTGTGTTGCTTACCCTTTAAGCATGCAACACATTTATCAACACAAATGAATTCCTTTGTTGGTAAACAGGTTACTAAATTATTTTTGACAAGTTTATTCATATTTTTGAGGTTTGCAGGACAAAGTCTTCTATGCCAAAGAGATGATTCATCAAGTGAAGCTTTTGAGACAAAGCAGCTTATATTACTAAGAGGTGCAGTTGTGCTCATATCTAGCATATACATGTTGTTTCTTCTTGGAGCTCTAAGCAGAATTTGATCATTTGGTACCACAAATCCTGGTTTCAGGACAATGCATTCATGCTCAGTAAACAACATGTTGTGCTTTTGATCACACACCTGTGATACACTCAGTAAATTGTAATTAAGTTCTTTTACAAAATGCACATTCTCAAAGCTTACCTTGCCATTACTGATTGTGCCCCTACCTGTTATGTAACCTCCCACTGGATCACTTCCAAAAGCAACAGACCCTTCTAAGAATTGTTCATATTTGTGTATGTGAGTCTTGTTGCTTGTCATGTGCCTGGAGCAGCCACTGTCAACTATCCACAAGTTGCCTTTTGATTCCTGCTGTCCCTGCACATGACCAAAAGTGAGTTAGTTTCTGATGGGAACCCAAGCCCATGTGGTCTTGGGTTTGCCATTTGCATCATTGTAAGTAACTTTCTTTGACATCATCTTAGGTGGAACAGATGATGTGCTAGCTTCTGATAAGAGGGATGGTTTATCAGTTAATTCCTTCTTCTTCCATACTTGTTGGATTTGTGAGTTGTTGGAAGACTCTGTTTCTTTTGATAGTCATCGGAAGCTACTTTTCCTTTTCCTTCCGATGGTTTTCTACCGAAGGGAAATGGTTTCTTTTGTTTGTTGGAAACCTTCTTTTCATGAGCTTCCGAGGTTCCTTTTCTATCGGAAGCTTCCTTTGTCTTTGCTTCTGATGCTTTCTTTCCGGAAGCCTTTTGGTTTTGTTTCTTCCGATTGTCATAAGTGTTAGCTTCCGATGCTTTCTTGAATGGATTTCTTCCCCGATCATCCAAAGAGGTAGATGACTTACTCCAGCTATTCTTTCTTCCTTGTGACAATTCGGCATTTTCGGTTAACTCCGTTAAACCGAAACTAACAGAAATCATATGAAATCATATACAATTAAATGAGAAGGACTGGTATTAACCAAAACAAGTCTACAAACACTTAAATCATAAAGGTTAAACTTGCAATACATAAAAATACCAAATTTTGACTTTTACAAGTCAAAATTCGTATGGATTAACAAATGAAATTCAAATTTCGTATTAATACAATGTTAATAGCCGAATTAATCACTCAATCAGTACACAATAATGATGATTAACCGTTATCATTAGTTATTGAGGACATTAAACCTCGAATTTAACTCGATGGTTAATCAAGAGTCGAAACCGCAACTTTATACTATCAAATTCGTATACATCGACTATAATTCGAGAAATTGGAACTCCAGAATCTTTGGTCGGCATTATTAGGCTCTGTTGCATACAAGAATTCGAATCAATAAGCCACAGGAAGAAGTTTGATTCAAAAGCTTGGCCGAACATCAACCCATTAGTCGATCTCCTTCGATTCAAGACCAAATCAAGTAAGTTACCATTTTTACATAACCTAAACAGGCCGACTAATCTTAGCCCCATGACAATTGATGATTCTAGTATCGAATTATAGATGTTCGAATTCTAGGGTTCATAATAACATGCGGTTTGGGGGTTTTAGTGTAAACGAAGTTAACAATCAAATTAAACCATATGGGTAGTTTCAGAAACCTCCGATTGATAACATCCCTATGTCAATTTCATGAAATTATAACGAATTCGTGGGTCTCTAGTTCTAGGGTTCCTAGCCAAAAACGATTTGGGGGTTTTAATTCATATGAGTTTTAAAACCGAATTAAAAGGGACAGAGAGATTCGTAATGATGGCTTTAATGAGAAACCCAGGTTAATTTCATATTTTCACCGTGAATTAAACAATTTTCATTTCTAGGGTTCATCTAAGAAACGAATTTGGGGGAATTGTTTATATGTGTTTGAACATCAAATTAATTGATACTCCTAGCTTCAGAAGATTTCGTTTAAGGATTAAACCATATCAATTTCTTAGTGAAGTAACGAATTGAATGAGTTCGACAAATTGGGTTCTTGAAGTAAAAAGTTTTGGGGTTCTCAATTTAAATGATCATAAAACTCGAATTAATCTATACAGAGAGAATCGAAATTTTCGGTTTAAGGAAAACCCCATGAATTTATACATTAATATAAGCGAATTTTATGAATTCACATCAAAGGGGAATGGGGATGGGTTCGAAACTGTTTGAGGGGTAAAAACCATATGTTTTTGGTTGATGATGATCAATTAAACACACACATGTGCTCTATTTGAATCTTAGAACAAAACCCCTAAGGTTTGATGATCGATTGGGGGTTGAAACCTGGTCAATCGAGACCTGTTTTGGTTCGGTAAAGGGTAAAACAAAGGGAACCAGTTAAGTTGTGTTTAAAATCATTTAAACATGAACCCATTAACGAAAGTGAAAGCAGATCAGATGGTTTGGGCACGAGCGTGTGATCCGGGAGGTCGCGGGTTCAAACCCGGCCCAACCGGTTTTTGTAATTAAAAACCAATTTTTGGTTTTTAACCCGTAACTTACTCGTTCTAACTCCGTTTCGACTCGTTCGAATTTCGTTGGAACCAGAATTTCATCCCAAACCAAATAAAATAATAAAATTCACATTTTAGACCGAAAACGTAATCGCGTATAATTACGCTTGTTTAAATAAAATCATAAACGATGATATGATTTTATTAAACGATTTCAAAGTTACGCATACATACGTATGTACATTTCTAACACTCTAACATACGTGTGTTGACACGTATGTGATTTCAAGCACAAAATGACATCCCGAATAACACAACGTAATTGTTTAAACACAGATTCTTCGTAGAGGATTTTCTACGCGAGTTCATGTGTTTGACCATTCTGCTACATTCAAAGGTGCGTACACGGCCCCTTTCTTATCTTAACTGTTTTGGGGGAGAAAACATGTGCAACAAACACTTTTAGATACATATCACTTGCATGAGTTAGCTGTTTACATTAAGTGCAAACATAGCATTACAAGTCCTTACATTTCGAACCGTTTAGTTTGCCGTAGTGCAAAGCGTGGTAGTTGGAAATAGATCTATTAGGTTTGATAAACCTCACTTGGTAGATGGGATCTACGCAGGTGTTTGACTGACCAAACACACATTACTATTGTTTATGCTAGACAATAGTGGCAAGGAAAAACATGCGATAGCATGCAATAGTCAGCTTCGGTGTCGACCACTTATGTAAATAGTATAAATGACTAGCTATCATGACTATGCATGTGTGATTATGTTATCTGCAAACATTATATTCAAACTGTTGTTTCAAACATTTGTGAATGCTTAAACCTGTGTAATGCACCAACCTTTATGTTGACTTGATTTACATGTTTTCTCAGGATGCTAAGGTACACTAAAGAAAACAGGCATGGACTAGGAGATCGAGTCGCATGCATGTTTTACATTTCTGTTATTTGGATTTGAACATTTGAACTTTGCATTGTAATTTACAGTTTTCAAACCGTTATGTTTGTTTTGTTTTAAAAACGCTTCCGCAACGTAGAACTTTGAAATTACAGTTTTAGACCAAAGTATGTTTTGAAAATCATATAGAGGTCTTCGTTATGTCTAATGATCTGAGATCCTGGTTTGTCACGTCCCAAACGGTATGATTCCGTTAGTTGAAAATTGGGGGTTTGACAGATTGGTATCAGAGCATTGGTTATAGCGAACTAGGTTTGCATTGGTAGACTTAGACTATAACTGTTAGACATTAGACACACTTGCTTACACAATAGTTTGCATAGAAATTACATATGGTATTATGTAACAGACATGACATTATCATCCACACCTACTAGTGACATGGAACAACGAGTCGTATCATCATCAGCATCCGAGAAGAGGAGACTTGAGCCAGTGGATGGTACGATTCACTACGATGTGGGGATACTTGTACAACTGAGGGAGAACGGCCAGTATTGGCAGTGGATCCCTGATCTCATTCGCAGCTGGGTGCGTGAGGTCCGAGTACTTCTGCCACCTACTTCTGGCACTGTCACTAGCAGTTGGACATTATCTACTCTAAGATACCCACCAGAGCATTTGCAGCTTTTGTTGCACGTACGAATCGGGGGATTCACAACATGTGAGAGGCAGCTGAATAGAGTATTAGAGGGATGAAATAGGCTCCATGAATCACTAAAACAAGTCAAGGGATGAAATAGGCTCTTTGACTCACTAAAACAAGTCAAGAGTTGAAATAGGCTCTCTGACTCACTAAAACAAGTCAAGGGATGAAATAGGCCCTGTGACTCACTAAAACAAGTCAAAGGATGAATTAGGCCCTATGACTCACTTGAACAAGTCAAGGGATGAAATAGACCCTATGGCTCACTTGATCAAGTCAGGGGATGAAATAGGCCCTATGGCTCACTCAACGAGTCAGCCGATGAAATAAACTCAATGACTCAAACAATACCATTCCTTAGCTTGGGACTATATCTACTGGTTCCACTAAATTTTTAGTTTTGACAAATGATTTTTCACTCTTTACAACACTGACGACAGGTAATAAGGTTGTACATCAGCCTTGATAAGAAAACATCAATTTTCTTTCTAACTTCTCGACAACATTCTTGTAGCTCTTTGTACTTCCACATGAACGGTTTACAAGAACCACATTCTGAATTCATCAACTGTAAGATGAGAATTCAAACCTAATGTCTTGTTACACTTGAAGTGCCACCAAACGGACACTGTCACTCGAGATAAGAAAAACTAAAGTGATCGTGCGGGAAAGTTTTCCGTTACCGGTGCATACGTAAAGACAAATCACATTATTTGAAAACCTTGGTGACCTCTATTGAGAGTTAACTATCAACTTGGGCACTTATAGGAGATACAATGACTGTAAGGCGGTCAACTCCAAACAGCTACACTAACACTCACACAATGAATGTCTTGACATCAGGTTACATAAGAAAAGCACACTCAAGCCGAATAGCTATTCTTGAAGGATCTACACTAGACCCTATATTAGCATTCAACTCAAGTAACTATCTCTATGTATTCTTTTGGATAGACTATCCAATCATACATCATGTGACTATTGTCTAAATTCTGATGTCCTGAATAAACTCTGAATCCCACAAAACCAAATAGCTCAAGGTAGGAGGAACTAGAATCCTTATGTAAGGTAAATTGACGATCATGGTGCGCAACGTAATCGTGAATTTACAGGTACGCATGAATTCTGGCAAATTCTATTGTGAGCCTATTTTCGAAATACATACATAAAACATTCACCTATCCTTCATTCAGGTGACTGTAACGAATTCTGTTAACATATCGAAATTCTAACATAACATTCATCAAATTTCCAGCCGTAGTTCTGGTTACTCTGTGTTTGAGAAACACTCATAGTGAAATTTTGCACTTCACCTGGATAACTTCAAATTTATGTCAAAACATCTACTTGTGAACATCTGTAAAGATTCCCTATCAAGCGAAGAATGAAGTCTGATTTCATGTGTCTACCGAGCAGAGTTCTCAATGACCACAACAACAACAAGAAACACTCAAAGGATGATTTGGATGCAAGAAGCCAGGGCATTTCAATTGAACCGCACTGGTAGTAACAACAAAAGGAACGAAAACAATGGTCTGAGGGGACGAGCCTTCATGATCATAAGAAGCATAGAGAAAAGCTCGGCCTCGCTGCAATTACATATGTGATAAACAAATGTTATAATCCGTGTTGTTGGATACTGGAACATAAATGAGCTTTAGAACTAATGAAATTAGTGAAATATTTACCATAACCCCAACACCAGTAGAGGTTGAATATACTGTAGAACTAGCTGATGACAAGTTAATCACAGTAGAACATATCCTTAAGGGATGTATCCTTGATTTGATGGGTCAAACACTGGAAATTGATTTTATGCCTATCACTTTAGGCAATTTTGATTAGTCATTGGCATGGACTGGTTGTCTAAACACCAGGCTAAAATAGTATGCCATGAAAAGATCGTTCGTACACCTCTTTCACATGGAGAGACATTGTATGTACAAGGCGAGAAGAGCAGTACGCCACTGCGTCTCATAACTTGTATGAAAGCACACAAATGTCTGCGTAAAGGTCATACAGCAGTTATAGCGCTTATAACTTAGAAGCCGGTAGCTGAGAAGAAGATCGAAGACATCCCAGTGGTTAGTGAATTTCCTGAAGTATTTCCAGAAGACCTACCGGGATTACCGCCTATCAGACAGGTGGAATTTCGAATCGACCTTACACCAGACGTAGCACCGATAGCTAGGGCGCCTTATCGACTTGCACCATCTGAGATGCAAGAGTTATCTACACAACTACAAGAGTTGATTGGATAAGGGCTTTATACGACCTAGTTTTTCACCGTGGGGAGCTCCAGTCTTATTTGTCAAGAAGAAGGATGTGACTTTCCGTATGTGTATCGATTACCGGGAACTGAACAAGGTTACCATCAAAAACCGGTATCCGTTACCTCGGATTGACGATCTGTTCGATCAGTTGCAAGGTTCGAGTTACTACTCGAAGATTGATCTCAGGTCTGGTTATCGTCAACTCAGAGTTCAAGAAGAAGATATTCCGAAGACAACATTCAGAATGCGCTATGGTCATTATAAGTTCTTGGTCATGCCATTTGGGTTGACAAACGCTCCAGCTGTATTCATGGATCTCATGAATCGTGTTTGTAAACCTTATCTTGACAAGTTTGTCATTGTTTTCATTGATGACATTCTAATCTATTCTCAGACTGAGGAGGAACATGCTGAACATCTTCGACTGCTGTTGGAATTATTGAAACAAGAACAACTGTTACGCGAAATTCTCGAAATGTGACTTTTCGATGCGAGAAGTTCAATTTCTGGGTCATATAGTCAATGAAAAGGGTATACATGTTGATCCAGCAAAGATTGAAGCGATTAAGAATTGGGAAGCACCAAAGACCCCTACTGAGGTACGACAATTCCTTGGTTTGGCGGGTTATTACCGACGATTCATTGAGGGTTTCTCAAAGATCGCTCAACCACTTACAGCTCTTACACACAAGGGAACGAAGTATGACTGGACGGATAAACAAGAAGCTGCATTCCAGTTATTGAAACAGAAACTCTGTAGTGCACTGATTATGTCCTTACCGGAAGAAACAGAAGACTTTGTGGTGTATTGTGACGCATCTGCACAGGGTTTGGGATGTGTGTTGATGCAACGTGATAAAGTGATTGCATATGCTTCAAGGCAACTACGACCACACGAAAAGAATTACACTACTCATGACTTGGAATTAGGAGCAGCGGTTTTTGCTTTGAAGATTTGGAGGCATTACCTATATGGAATCAAATGTATCATTTACACTGATCATAAGAGTTTACAACATATCTTTGATCAGAAGGAGCTTAATATGAGACAGCGACGGTGGGTTGAGTTGTTGAATGACTACGAATGCGCAATCAAGTATCATCCGGGAAAAGCTAATGTGGTAGCTGACGCTCTAAGCAGAAAAGACACAACAGGAACAAGACGGGTTCGCGCACTTATGATGACAATACATACTGACTTACCTGACAAGGTACGCAGTGCTCAGCTCGAAGCCTTGAAAAAGGAAAACTTGGTACAGGAATCCTTACGAGGAATGGAAGAAAAATTGGATATTAAACCTGATGGAATTCGTCATTTCATTAATCGACTGTGGATACCTTTGTATGGAGGTTTGAGGGAACTCGTGATGGATGAAGCACACAAGTCTAGATATTCAGTCCATTCGGGATCAGACAAGATGTATCATGACTTGAAGGCACTGTATTGGTGGCCTCACATGAAAGCTGACATTGCTAGATACTTTAGCAAATGTTTGACTTGTTCGAAAGTCAAAGTGGAATATCAGAAACCATCTGGTTTGTTGCAACAACCAGAAATACCAATGTGGAAATGGTAACAGATTTCGATGGACTTCATTACTAAGTTACCCCATACACCGAGTGGTTGTGATACGATATGGGTAATTGTCGATCAATTAACGAAATATGCACATTTCTTAGCAATCAAGGAAACCAACAAGATGGAGAAATTGACTCGTATTTACATCAAGGAAGTGGTAGCACGGCATGGCGTGCCAATCTCTATCATATCAGATCGGGATGCTCGATTTACTTCCAACTTTTGGAAATCACTCCATAAGTCCTTGGGAACTCGTTTGGATATGAGTACCGCATTTCATCCACAGACCGACGGTCAGAGTGAACGCACGATTCAAACGCTCGAGGATATGTTACGAGCTTGTGTAATTGACTTTGGTGGTAGCTGGGAAAACCACTTACTGTTAGTGGAATTCTCTTACAACAACAGTTATCATACAAGTATTCAGGCAGCACCGTTTGAAGCTTTATACGGTCGTAAAGGTCGTTCACCGGTTTGTTGGGCTGAAATTGGTGACAGTCAGATTACAGGACCTGAACTAGTACATGAAACGACAAAGAAGATAGTTCCAATCCGGAACCGTATGGCAGCGGCCCAGGACCGACATAAGAGTTACGCCGACAAACGTCGCAAGCCATTGGAATTTCAAGTAGGAGACTGAGTTCTTCTTAAAGTATCACCTTGGAAAGGTGTGAAACGATTCGGCAAGCGCGGGAAGCTTATCCCATGTTACGTCGGACCTTTTGAGATCCTGAAAAGGATTGGTCTGGTAGCGTATCAACTCAAATTACCGGATGAACTCAGCGGAGTTCATGATGTTTTTCACGTTTCGAATTTAAAGAAATGTCTTTCTGATGAGACATTGATTGTACCACTGGGAGAAATACAAGTGGACGAACAGTTACGGTTCATTGAAGAACCAGCTGAAATCGTGGACCGGGAGGTCAAACAACTCAAACAAAGCAAGATTCCGATAGTCAAAGTTCGGTGGAATTCGAGACGTGGTCCTGAATTCACATGGGAGAGGGAAGATCAAATGATGAAGAAGTATCCTCATCTGTTCAAAACAACAACTGCAAACGCTGTGAAGACACGTTAAATTTCGGGACGAAATTTCCTTCAACAAGGGGATGACGTGATGCTTCACACATCAACACTCTACACTTCAGATCTCAAACTGTAAGCACAAACACTTTATACAATTGGTATTGTTACAAACATTGTGCTACATTACATTTTATGTGCTACATTTCATATGTTACATGTTATGGTAGTACATACATGATTAGTTTCGAACATTTGCTATGTGTGAGGATACATAGTGCAAACAGTTGCGAACACTCACTATGTGCAAGGTGACATAGCACAGTATGATTAAACACAAACATTCACAGTTAGGTGTACTAACTGTGGTGCACGCAAATAGTTACATAGAATGATCACACTTAGGTGTGATGTTACAAACATTGAACTTTGTGTGTGAGTACACACAAGCACACAGAATGATCAGACATTACACTAACACGTACAGTTTGAACTCACAAGTAGTGTCCTAACTACTTCTAACATTTTACAATTTTCGGGACGAAAATTCCTCCAACAAGGGGATGATGTGACAATTTGGCATTTTCGGTTAACTCCGTTAAACCGAAACTAACAGAAATCATATGAAATCATATACAATTAAATGAGAAGGACTGGTATTAACCAAAACAAGTCTACAAACACTTAAATCATAAAGGTTAAACTTGCAATACATAAAAATACCAAATTTTGACTTTTACAAGTCAAAATTCGTATGGATTAACAAATGAAATTCAAATTTCGTATTAATACAATGTTAATAGCCGAATTAATCACTCAATCAGTACACAATAATGATGATTAACCGTTATCATTAGTTATTGAGGACATTAAACCTCGAATTTAACTCGATGGTTAATCAAGAGTCGAAACCGCAACTTTATACTATCAAATTCGTATACATCGACTATAATTCGAGAAATTGGAACTCCAGAATCTTTGGTCGGCATTATTAGGCTCTGTTGCATACAAGAATTCGAATCAATAAGCCACAGGAAGAAGTTTGATTCAAAAGCTTGGCCGAACATCAACCCATTAGTCGATCTCCTTCGATTCAAGACCAAATCAAGTAAGTTACCATTTTTACGTAACCTAAACAGGCCGACTAATCTTAGCCCCATGACAATTGATGATTCTAGTATCGAATTATAGATGTTCGAATTCTAGGGTTCATAATAACATGCGGTTTGGGGGTTTTAGTGTAAACGAAGTTAACAATTAAATTAAACCATACGGGTAGTTTCAGAAACCTCCGATTGATAACATCCCTATGTCAATTTCATGAAATTATAACGAATTCGTGGGTCTCTAGTTCTAAGGTTCCTAGCCAAAAACGATTTGGGGGTTTCAATTCATATGAGTTTTAAAACCGAATTAAAAGGGACAGAGAGATTCGTAATGATGGCTTTAATGAGAAACCCAGGTTAATTTCATATTTTCACCGTGAATTAAACAATTTTAATTTCTAGGGTTCATCTAAGAAACGAATTTGGGGGAATTGATTTATATGTGTTTGAACATCAAATTAATTGATACTCCTAGCTTCAGAAGATTTCGTTTAAGGATTAAACCATATCAATTTCTTAGTGAAGTAACGAATTGAATGAGTTCGACAAATTGGGTTCTTGAAGTAAAAAGTTTTGGGGTTCTCAATTTAAATGATCATAAAACTCGAATTAATCTATACAGAGAGAATCGAAATCTTCGGTTTAAGGAAAACCCCATGAATTTATATATTAATATAAGCGAATTTTACGAATTCACATCAAAGGGGAATGGGGATGGGTTCGAAACTGTTTGAGGTGTAAAAACCAGATGTTTTTGGTTGATGATGATCAATTAAACACACACATGTGCTCTATTTGAATCTTAGAACAAAACCCTTAAGGTTTGATGATCGATTGGGGGTTGAAACCTGGTCAATCGAGACCTGTTTTGGTTCGGTAAAGTGTAAAACAAAGGGAACCAGTTAAGTAGTGTTTAAAATCATTTAAACATGAACCCATTAACGAAAGTGAAAGCAGATCAAATGGTTTGGGTACGAGCGTGTGATCCGGGAGGTCGCGGGTTCAAACCTGGCCCAACTAGTTTTTGTAATTAAAAACCAATTTTTGGTTTTTAACCCGTAACTTACTCGTTCTAACTCCGTTTCGACTCGTTCGAATTTCGTTGGAACCAGAATTTTATCCCGAACCAAATAAAATAATAAAATTCACATTTTAGACCGAAAACGTAATCGCGTATAATTACGCTTGTTTAAATGAAATCATAAACGATGATATGATTTTATTAAACGATTTCAAAGTTACGCATACATACGTATGTACATTTCTAACACTCTAACATACGTGTGTTGACACGTATGTGATTTCAAGCACAAAACGACATCCCGAATAACACAACGTAATTGTTTAAACACAGATTCTTCGTAGAGGATTTTCTATGCGAGTTCATGTGTTTGACCATTCTGCTACATTCAAAGGTGCGTACACGGCCTCTTTCTTATCTTAACTGTTTTGGGGGAGAAAACATGTGCAACAAATACTTTTAGACACATATCACTTGCATGAGTTAGCTGTTTACATTAAGTGCAAACATAGCATTACAAGTCCTTACATTTCGAACCGTTTAGTTTGCCGTAGTGCAAAGCGTGGTAGTTGGAAATAGATCTATTAGGTTTGACAAACCTCACTTGGTAGATGGGATCTACGCAGGTGTTTGACTGACCAAACACACATTACTATTGTTTATGCTAGACAATAGTGGCAAGGCAAAACATGCGATAGCATGCAATAGTCAGCTTCGGTGTCGACCACTTATGTAAATAGTATAAATGACTAGCTATCATGACTATGCATGTGTGATTATGTTATCTGCAAACATTATATTCAAACTGTTGTTTCAAACATTTGTGAATGCTTATACCTGTGTAATGCACCAACCTTTGTGTTGACTTGATTTACATGTTTTCTCAGGATGCTAAGGTACACTAAAGAAAGCAGGCATGGACTAGGAGATCGAGTCGCATGCATGTTTTACATTTCTGTTATTTGGATTTGAACATTTGAACTTTGCATTGTAATTTACAGTTTTCAAACCGTTATGTTTGTTTTGTTTTAAAAACGCTTCCGCAACGTAGAACTTTGAAATTACAGTTTTAGACCAAAGTATGTTTTGAAAATCATATAGAGGTCTTCGTTATGTCTAATGATCTGAGATCCTGGTTTGTCACGTCCCAAACGGTATGATTCCGTTAGTTGAAAATTGGGGGTGTGACATTCCTCTTCCCTGTATTTTTGAGGAAATTCTGCTTCTTGGATTATAGAAGCAATTAGCAGCAAAATGATTTTCC
Source organism: Mikania micrantha (assembly GCA_009363875.1). Lineage (NCBI taxonomy): Eukaryota > Viridiplantae > Streptophyta > Magnoliopsida > Asterales > Asteraceae > Mikania > Mikania micrantha. The sequence continues at coordinate 7,735 of SZYD01001253.1, read as the reverse complement.
TCACCACATATCAGACGTATAGTTTGAGTGTTGGGAGAGTATTGCTGCTGACCCTTCTTGAGGAAAGCTGAGCCTTGATCCACAGAGAGTGATGATTTGGATGTTCCAACAGATTTGTTGGTTTTAGAATTTTCCTGTTTTCCTGAAAAATTGACCTTTCTCTCCTTTGATCTACCTCTTTTTGACTTGTCAGATGGACAAGTCACATATTCATCTGAGGAGATACTCCCTGTGTTTTTAGCTTTGACAAAAATTGTTGAATGTTTCTTAGTTTTCTTACTTTGTTTCTTAATTTTCAAAGCTTGTTTTTCTTTTACTGGTTTAATAGGAACATCATCCTCATCTGAACATGTTGAAATACTTGGGTTTAGATCAATTAGATTATCAGTTTGAACTACCTTGTGTATGTCCAATTCCTCATTATACACAAGGTCAATTAGTGGTTTACATCTAACATCTACCATGGAAGTATATGCAGATGGAGGTTCTACTCTGTTATATCCCAAACCACCCCCATGTTTATTCACCAGTTTAGTTGTGTTGCTCATCCTGAAAAGTTTCTCATACTTTTCTCCTTGGCTTAAAAATTTGTCTCTGTAAGACTCAGCCATTACAAGTTCAGTCTTGGCGGAGGTTAATCTTTCTAAAAGATTTTTAATTTGACACTGTTTGTTAGTGTCTTCATGTTTTAAACTTGAAATGGTCTTTTCCATTTCATCAATCTTTTCTTTGTAATTTCTTTCAGCCTCAAAGAAATTTGCCTTGACAACTTGTAAGGACTCAAGTTCATTACAGAGTTGAGAATTTATTTTCTTATAAACAAAAAAATGTTTCTAAGCATTCAGGTGTACACATGTTATCAGTTACCTTGTTTGAAGAAGATGAGTCATTTGCCATCAAAGCACTGTTGGAAATGGAAGCATCCTCAGCTTGAAAGCTCCAATCTGCAAAGTCTTGCTCTGCAATGTTTGCATTGTTTGATGAGCTTGATGGTCTTTGTTGTGGTTGCCCAGAAGTTGTCGGCTGAGTTCCTGTGGACTTGCATTCTCTGGCAAAGTGGCCTAACTGTTGGCAATTGAAGCATTTAAGCTTGGACTTATCTAGACCAAACCCAGTTTTCATATTGTGCTTTTTAAACTGCCTGCCAGTTCTCTGATAGAACTTCTTTTCTCGATAGGAAATCATGGCCATCGGGTAATTGATGTCCATTTCCTCTAAATCATCTGCAGGAATACCATCTAAATCTTCTTGACACAATTGGAAATAGTTGGTTTCTTCGGCCATAAAAGCTCCATGCCCAGAGGTTAGTAGTGAGGTTGGGTTAGAGAGAGGATTTGTGTGTGAGTTTGATGGAGTTGAGGTTTCAGGAAAGGTGACAGTGGGTATGGAGGTAGGATGGTAGATGGGTTGATAGCTTTGGTATGGAGGATTGTTGATGGGTGCATAAAGAGCAGCTGAACCAGATGGTAAATGGGAGACTTTAGATTCTTGGGCATCTAATTCCATCTGATAGGCACTGAGAATACCAAACAACTCTCCTAGAGTTAGAGTTTTCAGGTTTTCTGTTCTTCTGATTGTAACTGAATAAATGTTCCATGCCTTTGGAAGAGATCTCAGAAATTTTCTGAGCACATCTTGATTATCCAAAATTACACCTGCAGTTGTCAATTCATCCACAAGTTGGACATACCTTAGATACTGAGATGACATATTCTCATTGTTTTGTTGACAAAAGTTCTCAAACTTTTGTTTCAGCATATCCTTCTTGTTTTCTTTGACATCATCTGAACCTTCATACATCTGCTTCAAGGAGTTCCACAGTTCTTGAGCAGACTTGCATTTCTTGAATACATGTATAATGGAGTTCGGTATTGACATCTGAATGAGCCAAAGAGCTTTAGAATCAACTTCCATTTTCTTGTAGTCCTCATCTGAGTACATAGATGGGTCTTTTGGTACTGCAGCTCCCCCAGCTCCAGCAGCAGCAACTGTAGGAATGTAAGGACCTTCAAGAACAGACTTTCAGAGTTTGAAGTCCTGGTTCCTGATGAATCCTTCCATTCTGACTTTCCAGGTGTCAAAGTCTTCAGGGGTGAACATCAGTGGCTTGTTGAGAGTGCCATTTTCTGTATCATGTTTGTTTAGAGCGGCCATCTTATACAAACATAGAAAATATGATTTTTGAAACGATGAGATTTTTAGAAGAAATAGAACTAGTAACTTAGTCACTTAAGTTCAAGAGCCAAAGCTCTGATACCACTTGTAGGATCGGGTTGCTTAATCTTAACAACACTAAGCAAGCATTTCTTACTTAACTCTAACAAATGCGGAATGTTCTGTTGGAGTAATCTCACAATCACACTCAAAATGACAAAGTAATAATCTTTGAACAATAGTAAGAACACGAGAATAATTTCAAGCTCAAGGATATATTTCTCTCAAAGTAGAAGTGTACAAGCACACTTTAAGCATACATACAATGGGAGGTTATATAGCCGAGGCTACAACCGTATACACTTAGGAATACAAGTTGGGTATACTAGACAATACATAAAGTAAAGCTTATTCTAGTATGTTGAGTGTCTTAACAGGCTAAGACACTCAGTCATCATCATTACATTAATAGACATTGACTTTACAAAGTACTAATAAATACAAAAGACATTTAATGTTGTTGATCTTCAAGGCTTCAGATAATCTTTTGCATTTAATGCAGCGTGGGAGAAGTAAGGCATTTGTCTGACTCATTACATGTTGTCTTTGTCTTTACTCAGACCAGCATGTCTTGTGTCAGTCCCTTTTGTACTTTGAAAGTACTCAGCTACAGTCTTTGATTAAGGAGTATTTTCGGAAGTCTTTGTCTGCAGAGGAATGTCTTCGGAAGCTTTTGTTCTTCAGAAGCACCAAGTCTTCTGAAGATTTGAATCTACTAAGTGTTGATCCTTCCGAAGCAGTTGTCTTGTACACCTTTTGGTAGGAGTAAGTTATCCTTCGGAAGCAATGTTGCTTCCGAAGAGTAACTTCTTCCTTCTGAAGAGTGTTAGTCTTTTTAGCACTTATACTTAGACAAAATAGGAAGTTTGGTGAGCATCAGCATTTATTAGTCTTTACAAGCTCATTGTATGCTATATATTTGAAGTTTAAGCAATTTAAGCATTCTAACATTCATTGGACAATCAAATAACATTCATTCCATATTTCAAAACAAAACATTACATATATACTTGAAGTCTAAACATTGTATAAAATTAAACTAAACCTCAAAGAAAGTGGTATAGTAGTTAAAGTGTAGGAGAGGTAACCTATAGGTCTCAAGCTCAATCCCTACTTAAAACAATTTTTCTTGGAGGTCACCTGCTCAGTTGCTTGCGGCCACCCTTTACATGTTTCTCTTGGTTAATCGGATATTGAGAGGACCCGATGGTTTATTACGTAAGTGAATTCCCACGGTCATCAAAAAAGAAAATTTAAACTAAGTTCACTAAGTTTATCTTATTCTTCACTATAGTCTTCACCTAACATGTTACATATGTAAAATAAAGTTTTAGGTCAACTACCTGCGCTGTTGGTGACTGAGTATAACATACAACTTAGGATGGGTGACCTCCTTAGGAAGTTTTCATCCTAGAAACCAAAAGCAAATCCATGAGATCCAAGTGGACAAAGTAGATTATATTGATGGCAAAGGAGGCACGATGTTGTAAAGTATCGTAGACACTCTTGTGTCATTCGTATGATGGGCAAACCTCATCAAAGGTAATGAGTCCTCGGAGGTGTTCATAAGGAAACCTTAGGCAAACACCATATCAATGAGGGGATGCTAGAGCAAACCTTATCAAGGGGGATGAGTCCAAAGTGGGTGATTGTAACAACCTAGGCAAATCTCATATCAATTGTGGATATGAGAGACTTTTGGTTAATAAGAAATGTTTACCCTCTAATATCACCAACGTGTTTTGGGCACATTGGTTGTTGATGAGAAAAGAATTACACAGTTAAGCATGCTCGGGTGTAAGAAATTTAGGATAGCTGACCTCTCTAGGAATTTTTTTTCCCTGGCAACCAAAAGCAAACTTAGGAGCTTCAGGTGGCAAAATGGACAAAATAATGATGGTAAGTGAGGCAAAGTTTCAGGGTACATTCGACCAAAGATTTTCTCTAGGCAACAGAGGAATCCTAACTTTTTATCCAACCAATCTTTAATCTACCTATATAATAATTGATTCCAAGAAAATGTCACATGGCATTCTCCTATTATTTCAAAAATAAATTGTTTTTAAATTTAAAATTCATCATTAATGTTATTAATAATATACATTGTTTACATAAATACACTAAATTAATATTAATAATTAATAATTATTAATATAATAATGAATAGCATCAATGTCTAATGTTATGTGTGTGTATTTAGAACATTCTTTTATAAATTTTTATGTTTAAAGTTTTCTAATATAAAAAGGTATAACAAAATATGAAGACATAGTTATAAAATCATATAATTTTTATTTATAAATCCGTGTAATACACGGGTCAATAACCTAGTATTATATAAAAGTTTCCCTAGATGTTTGTAACTGCAACATGTAACAACAACGTATATTGATTTGATGTTTCCTAGTTTAAATAAAATTGATTTAGTTGTTTTAAATCAACAAAGTGTGGAACATTGTTTACTATGTAATTGTATTAGTATTATTTTTTTTATTCCATGTTCTTTAATATAACAATCCTCGTCGCCTTCGGTGTTCCCTCAAGATTCCAGGTAACTACTTGAGACGAATTCTAAGTGTGGGTTTCTACATGATATTAAAATTTGATTTAATCAAATATTTTCTTCGCAATTGTAAGTATAATAATTTTTATTAACAACTCAAACATTTAAAGGTTAATTATACACACACGTGTATATACATTTATACACACATATATACATACACATATTTTATAATAAAAACGAAAAAAATATACTTATTTGTTACACGTATGTAGCAAAATAATGTTTTTATATATGTAACAATAAACCATATGTATAATACGAATGTAAAAAACACATATAAGTTTTTTTATTTATAACCTTTTAATGCAATTATATCAACATAAAGTGCATACATAAATACTATAAAATAAATAAATAAAATTAATGTTATACTAAGTTTTTATGGGTTTTCTTAACTCAAATGTGTTCTCAGTTTATCCTTCTCATATATATAACCTCTTTTTTGCGTTAACCCGAAATAAACTGTCAAAATAAAGTCAAATCTTGGATTTTTTTTTGAAATTATTTTAACTAGGGTTGTTCAAAAATCTCGCGCCTCGAGGCTCGCTCGGAAAAAGCTCGGCTCGAAAAAGGCTCGGCTCGAAAAAAGCTTGATAACAAAGAGCCGAGCCCAAGCCAGGGTTGGCTCGGCTCGTGGGTTGGCTCGATTTTTAATATACACACACATGTTATATTACACCAAACATATTAATATATACATCCATATATATTATACATAATATATATATATATATATAATATCTTACACACAAATTTATATAAGTATATATATAATGTATAATATGTATATATATATATATGTGTATGTGTGTATACACACACAGATAGATATTTAGATTTTATATATTTATTTATATATGAGATTTTATATATATATATATATAGAGTAAATTGCACTTTTAGTCCTTTATGTTTACACAAAATTTCAGAGATAGTCCTTAATGTTTCAAAATGTCAAAATTAGTCCTTTAAGTTTTCAAATGTTGCAAACTCGGTCATTTCTTCGTTAACGCCTTAATTGTAACACATTTAGATTACTTCATTCTTTTATAATTTTGCGTAAATTCTTCCCCATTTGAGAGTTAACATCGGATTAAGTTTCAAGTTTAAAACAATTAAAGTGTTGTAAGTCAAAAACTTACAACAATGTTAACTCTCAAACGATGATAAATTTACGCAAACTCATAAAATAAGAAAGTGTGCTAAATTTGTTACATTTATGTTATATATTTAGAATTAAGTTCAACCAAATAGCTTCCTTATTCTAAAAAGTTTAAAAATAATATTTACCATTAGATTATAAGATCAAATTTAAGAGTAAAAATTCTAAATTTTAGAGAGAGAAAAGTTGTTGGAGCGTAATTTAGCCATAACACTTACTCCCAAATTTTTTAAACATTCATAACTTTTATACACGATATTATTTTTGTAAATATATATATCATAAAAACGATTATTTTTTATCTTTAAAATGAGTATAATATTACTATAAAAGTGATATTTTATAGTTCATTGTTTCTAATTATTGCCATTGTTTCTTTCTTAATCGTTTGTGTTAGCTATCATTTTTGTGTTTTTCTTACATGTATTTGTGTATTTTATAGGTAATTGTGTCTTTTTTAAGGATAATTGTGTCATTCATATTCGTCATTGTGTCATCCTTGCTTAACATTATGTATTTTGCAACATCATTGCGTCTTAAATTGTTCAGAAAAATATAACTTTACGCAAGAAGTACAAAAGACACAATGATTAGTACAAAGACACAATGTCATGTATAAAAGACACAATAACATGTATAAAAGACACAAATAACTAAAAAAAATTCTATAGTAACACTATATTTAATTTTGAATATAATAAAAATGCTTGTTTTTATGTTATTTTTTTTTCAAAAAATAATGTCGTATGATAAACTTATGAACGTTTAAAAAAAGTGGGAGAACTGTATAAAAAGTAAACAAAAGTGTTAATTACTAAAATATCCTCCAATAACTTGATTTAATTATAGTCGTTGATTAATGATCTAATGAATCGAGGTCCTTCTTAGACTTTTTAGTATAAGTATCTTACTTATTTAACCTAACTCTATATTATATATATGTGTGTGTACGGAACGGTTAACGTGCAAAGGGCAAAAATTGTGACAAAAGTAAGGAGCCACAAGAATTTGACACATGTCATTTGGGTAATGAGCATTACTGTCCATATAAATTATATATTGTGTTTCATGAAATTACAGACTGACATCTACACGTACCCATAATCAATGACCATCTGGATAATCACGGACCACTTATTAAAGACCGCATCATAGAAAAATCAATGACAGTAATTTAACACACATAATCAAGGACCAACTGCAAAATCACGTACCACATTATATGAAAAGCACAGACCATCATTTAGCATGCATGATTAAAGGACCAATTGTATAATCATGTACCAATAATCACGTACGATATAAAAACCACAACCACGTAAAAAATTTGAAAAAAAACCTATAACATTATTATGCTCAAATTAAAGATAGTAAAATTTTCAATTTTGTTGTTAATGTAATTTATTTAAATTTAAAATAATTAAACGTTTAAAAGATTTTCGATTTTTAAAAATGGCGAAACTAGATTTAACCATAATAAAGTTATAATGAAAAAAGTTATAATGAAAAAACAAAATTTTATTAAAGATATATGGATCATGAAGTTAAGTATATGTAACTAATAGAGTTACATATATATAACTAATATATAGCATATAACTTACGTATATGTAATAACACGTAATACATATTTTTTTATTTTTTGTACATTTTTTACTTTATAATAATAAAGATAAAAAATGAAAAAAAATAATAATTGGTAATGATTGTGATTACTTTTTTTAGTTTTTTGCAAAATGATGATTTATTAGGAAAACTCCCTTATATATATATATATATATATATATATATAT